>JAQIXQ010000074.1:0-67580 GCA_034700485.1 Pseudosinella alba
TTATGTAAAAGCACTTGGAGTTATGAAACCCTTAATGAAACCTTTCGATCCTGGTGTTGTCTGGTAAACTCGAAACATCGAAATTGTTCGAAGTTTCACTTCTATCTCTAGTTTCTAAAGAAAATGTCCCCAGAGGACAACAAAAAATCAGTATTTTTGTACATAAAATGTTAGGCCATTTTGATTAACTACATGACTACATTTAAACAGCTCATTTGTAGACTTGACTAAAACTATCATGGTCAATTTTAAACCTTGATAAAAGCCAAAAAATAGTCGTCCCGGAAAGGAATATCCAGGGAAATTACTTTAAAAATTAATAATTGTAATATTGTCGAGAAATGTATTTCGATTGGTTGGTAGGTTACTTAATTTAGGCATGGATAGTTATCAAGTTGTAAAGCTGTAAACATGATTGTGATAATTGTACTTGTTTGTGACGATTTACAAAAAAATCAGATAGATATGATGAAAATTGGTAATACTGGTTGTTGTACACTGTTAAATGAATGAGCTCTTAAATATGATGCCAATATTCCGAAACAAATCGAAACATTTATATTTATCGTAAGGAAATTTGTATTTGATGTTACGTAATGTATTAACTAAATATTATATTGAGGTGGCATATAGTGTAATGTATATTTGTACTCATGAGACTGGATGTCGGGAAAGTTTCTGCCGCGTGAGAAAAATGAAAATTATGTAAGGTTGATGAATTACTTGACACTTGAACAAGATAATGTTCTTCTTGTTTCAGAATGTGGATGTCGGTGCTATAATATATATATAAAATATTTCAATGAAACTCCACCGATTTTAAATGGAGGAATCAAAAGAAAACAGGGTACATATTGGAACTAATGAAGAGCTTAAAAAATCAGAAACGAATTGGAATCAAACTTATATATTTATGATTAAACGACCAACATTTTTACTCACACCCACCCAGTTAAATATTTTATAAACTAGAAAATGTGATTCAATTTAAATAGTTTTGAGAAATACAAGTGGAAAATGTTTTGAATTCATGTCATAAGTGTCATGATATGATATTGCAATGTGCTTGATAGAACAGAGTTAAAATGGTTTCACAAAGGTTCGGTTGTACTGATGATGACCTCGGAATATTCAGACTCAGCAGACTCCCAAATATAATCATATATACAGAGTTAAATGTTAGTAGGTTGTCAATTAGTCTGAAAACAAGTTAAGGGAAGCTTAAGCTATTTAGAATGAATTCAGAGCTGTGCCAAGTTAAGGACCAATTTGGTCTCGAGTATATCTTATTATTCGTAACAATTATAGCATACCAATATTAGAAAGTCAACTTGGATGGAAAGGGAATTTAATATGGCAGCATAATTAGTACACATATTTTTCCTTCCGTTTTAAGGTCATGTTATATGTACATGTTTTGTATTTGAAGCAATTTTGTAAAACCTGTTTTTTTTGTAATTTTAAGATGCGGTAAACTATTTAGAGGTATTTTGTACGAAAGTTAGAAGCCTTGGTATTATAGTTTTTGTTTGATGAGTATCTACATGTCTTATGTAATGTGATTGATTACACTGTACGAAAATGTCTATCTGTAACTAGAAAACTGAGAAAATGGTGATGTTTTATAGGGTTAAATGTACAACTGTCAATATTAAGTATAAAATATATAAAAACCAAGTCAGGGTTAATTAAATGAGGATGTCCAAAGTAAAATGTTTCTTTGTGATGGATATTATCTGTTAACTTTATATCATCTCATAAATAAGATGTAAAAGCCAAATTGTGTAGGAAATGTTGTAATAAAATACATTGATTTTTTTTCTGAACATTTTCTCATAAGTCGATCCTGCAAGCATATGTGATAAATCATAGAAGCATCCACCTTCTCGAGCAAATTCAACGCGATTTTTGAAAATGCGAAAGTTTCCAAAAAAAAGTCATATTTTCTCAGAAAATTCTCATTGATAAGCATGCATGCGCATGCTTACTATTAGCACCTGCTAATCATTATACCAATTAATTAATTGCTTTAATTTCATATATATTATTTCATTCCTTTGTTCATTCATCATTCAAGCATTTGAGCATTATCGCATTGAATTGGCTTTAGTTTTCCTTCGATTTGGCTATATCATGGCTATGTAGCAGTAGCAGACAGACAACTTTAACATGGTCTATGTTCAATCCAGATATGAAAGGGGGTGGATTGACGATGTGCAATATGAGGCCTATGGCCAGGTCTGTACTTTCTTCCCAGCTGAGCGAAGCAAAAATGACATGATAGCAAACCAACTTCATCGAACAAGTACAAACATCGTCTACTCTGCAAGTTGCAACATCTGTCAATAATTTACAAGTTGGCTACACAAACAAGTTGTAATCATTCTAACTAGAATCATTATAAATATTTACATTTGAAATTAATTGAATTAATAATGCTCCTGTGAGATAGCAAGAAATTAATTTGTAATTTGTGGAGGGAGCTTATTTGAAATATTATCTGTGTTGTTATTTGTGTTCCGGTCCCGGGTTTAAAGACAGTTTACGGAAGACGAAGAAGCAGAGATTAAGTTTTAAGATTGACAATCAAGTGCAGTTAAAGTATAAGTTATGTGACGAGTTGGGGTGGTGAATAATTTGTCTTATGCGGTGATTGATAATGCATCATGATGGTAAGTTAAAATTTAAATCTGAAGTTCCATGACTTAAATGTGTGGTGTCAGCGGCCAGTGTAGCCATGTAAAAGTCAACGTCATGATCAATTCAATTCAACTTATAACAGTAATTGTAGATACGTGAAGCTATTTCTTTTTATATTAATGATGATTTGTTTTTGTGATTGTTTTTTACAGGTGGAAAGAATCGTGTCAGATCTGTCAGTATTTGTTGACTCTTCGGATTTGAACTCGCTGCGGGAGTTGTGGAGTTACCTGGAGGGGAAGTTCTTCTCGAGGTTGGCCCCGTCATACACGTCAGGTAGGAGAATTTTAAAAGAGACATTTGTCCTATTATTGCTGTCAAGAATAGGACAAATTCCTATTCCATTAATGATATTATTATCATTAAGAATATTAAGATTTAGACTAGCAATTTTTAAGAACAATTTAACCTTTACCTGCATTGGATTTAATTTTTTTAAAATCGTTTTGACAGTTGTAAAGAAATACGAATTCGGGCTGTACAAATTCTACTTGGTGGAGGCCTTCAAAGCCAATCGGAGGGAGAAGATTGGGGAATTTTTCGAAAAAATGTATGCAGACCTTAACCCATATCCGGAATGGAAGGATTGGTTTCGTAAGTCATCATAATAATAACTGCGTTTGCATTTATGCAATTTAAGATCAAAGACTTGCATATAAATTGGATTACTCCAATTCAGCTAATAAACTTGCATGCATCATTTAGTAATTGTAATTACCTATTGCACAATTCTAATAACTTTCTTCTCTACTCTGAAATTTCAGTATTGACCCATCTCAAAAACCCGGAGGACTACCAGCCCACATCCAGCTATACCAATAGGAGCTATCGGGAAGCCTTTTTTGTCTCCTTGCGCAACTTTCTTAATGTGATTTATCATCGGACATGGCCAGTGTCGGAAGTCTGTCCAAAGAATCCCTATTCCGTCGAGATTATGGATGATTTCTTCTCCATTGCTCAGCCCAAATAGCATTAGGAGTTGATTGCAGTCTTCATTTCATCCATGATTATGATTAATCTCTGATTTTATTCCGAACACTGCAATCCGTCAATTCTACCAAGTTACATGAATAATTCAAAACTTTTTCATATTTGATATTTGATGTTGATATTTTCTAGAAAAATGCAATTAATTTTAGTCATTTTGTGAATGAAGTAACAACATTACTCGTATTATGCAGATAGGATAAGGCAACTCATTCCATTTCACTGTTAACTGGAGCACGATAATTAAGTCGTCGTGACTGCAATATATGCAATAGTTAATTACACTATAAGTAGGTTACATCAATGTTGAGTAATTTGTTAATTAATTATGTTGCCAGTCAGTCAGGGAATTGGAATAAATTTACAATTAGTTGGAGGTCCAGCCTTATCATTCATCAATTAACTCATGCTGATGATGTAATTAGTAGCTTGGAGTATGGAATATGAATTATGAGATATGAATAGAGAGTAGACTAAAATATATGTAATAATTAATTAATGAAAGAATGGATTAAGACAAAAAACAAGCCAAACAGAGCCAAACAGTAGTTCAATCAAGTCACAATCTGTAATTTTTCCATTTCATCATAATATATGAGACGTTATCAAGTTTTGTTTATTTACACATCAAAATATAACATCACTATTATATATTTTCCTCTCTCTCTCTCCTTTAAATATTTTATACTGTAATGCGTACATATATAATAAACTTAACAAGTATAGTCCTTAGTCATATATAAAAATCAGTGAAAATCCTTCTTATGAAATGATTGATTTCAAATATTAAATAATCATCTTTTTTATTTTAATTTTTGTAATATATATTTTTACAAAGAAAAGCATACGCCTACTTACTTAACTTATACAATCCATGTTGAACTTGAAGTACATGATAAAACTCATCCAATTAAGATTAATTAAGAATTTAACTTAAATGACGACATTTGCCCTCTCACACTCTATCCCTCTTTCGCTTACTAGTATGAACCGCTGAAGTGTACGTATTTATTTTGTAATATTTTTTTAGCACAATCAACATAATCAATATGTTAATTTATTATAGTTTGTCCGTCTATCAAACGAAAATAATAAGTTTGTTATTGTCCACCAAGACGATACAAGCATGTATAAATTATAGACAGTCATAGCTATTTCGATTCCGTTCACTGTTCGTTCGTACGCGTGTCCCAGTTTTAAAATAATTTTGCCTAAAGGTATACAACAACTAACAATGCGTTCATTCTAGTTACTTATATTTAACTAATCAAAATTATCTCTAGACATGTTCATTAAATAGCAGCTTTCCCCCAAAAGCAACCAACTTCCCATGGACTGAATCCAGCTAACATATACATAGTCACAATGTAGCTAATTAATATACTTATCATTAATATAATGTTTTCTTCTTATTAACTATGACTACTTCGTTATACCATTTAAAAACATTTCAAATTAAGCAGGTTTCCTTATCCCATTTAAGTATAATTATTATATTCTCTTTGTTCAACCTTCTCATCTCCTTTCCCTCTGATTACGATATTACGCTCGTTGCCACCACCGTCACTTACTTAATTTTACCTTAATTAATTTATTTAGCTTGTCCACAAAAAATTTCATGTGTAAATTGTTATCCCAATATTATCAATTAAGTTTTACAATTAATTTTTTAAACATTTATTTCTTAAAATTGTCTCTGAGGTTCTGGTATCATCCCCTTCACTCTCATGATTGTCTATATTGCTCTGATGAAGCTTCTGCAAAACGAACTTTCCCATGACATGATATATAATTTATAACATTTATTTCCCTTTCTTATACTTAATTATTTTTTACTTCCAATTCCAGTTAATCATCTCATCTCTAATAGCTTAGTTTACAGTCCACTAACATTGCTAACGAGTTACAATTTAGTAGATACATTGCACTGGTTTTATTCTTTTAAATGGTTGGGTTAACTTGCGGATGACTCATCTACACTTTTGAGAACTACATTCCATTACATGTTCTGCCGAGAAAAAAATACTTCAGGTAGAGGATATATATGCTAATCCTAATCAGTTAATCATAATTTATTTACCTTCCCTAACTATAAAACCGTCACCAATTAACCTTCAAATTTCGTCGTTCACCTGCATGTGCATATTATCTGCATCCAATTTTTGTTTTCTCCGTCGAATACGAGGATATCGAATCTACGAATATATCTGTATACCTGTTTGTATTTGTATCTATGGATGATGTAACATGTCCGCAATTAGTTAATTTCCCCTATAATTATGTACCTATATGAACATGAGCAGCGTTTTATAATTTTCTTTCTTTCCCTTTCTATCATTCTATCTCGAAATGTTGGCCATTTTGCTCATGCAGTTTATATAAGTTGAGAATTATATATTCCATCTTATGTACAAATATATAGAGAGATATAGCTCATGATCAGGAATAAAATAATAACATGTTACGTCATATCAGTACACGGCGGAGTCGAATGTCTAGTGTCTAGTACCACTTAAGTATTACGTAAACATTTCAGTTTATAATTTTGTAATTTTGTCTCTATAATTTCGTTAATCGTTGGTTTTAAATTAACACTTAAGCAAAAAAAACTGTAGGTTTTACGAACATTCGAGTATGATGATGGGCGAGTGGGAATTTACTCTGACTGTGATTTAATGGACCGGCATTGTTTCACTGTAAATTCTTTCTCTTTGGTTAAGGTTAACAAATTAGAGAGGTCGTAGGATCAATAATGGAGGACGTTGGGCTTTGAAAATTTCTACAAAATAAAATTCTACAATTTCTAATTCTGGATCTGGACTGGCTATAAATATCTATCCATATTTTTTAGTTCCTACGAGATGACAATGACAATGACAATAACAAAATTAGAGATATCGATAAAAGCTCATGGAAACATTGTTGAGTTCAACGTTTAAGCTACAATCATGTATGTATGTGTATATTTTAGATCATATCATATCGTATCATATCGCATCGAATTATTCGCATTGACTTTCCCCCAATCTAAAGGTTGGCAATATTAACCATAAATTCCTATCACCATCATCTACTTAAAACCCTATTAACCCATATTAGGGTCTGCGATCAAGCAAAAAAAACAGCAAAAAAAATCTTCCCGAGAACCCCGATAAGTTTTTTATACGCATATTTATATTAATTAATTCACGTGTCATGTTTCATAACAAAACCTGTTCCTATTTTTAGATTGGCTTATGTAACCAAACACCTAGTTAAAAAATCAAGCCAAACAATGACATGGATGCACTCAAGTTCATATCATGCTTTTAAAACACTGCTCGTTTCGGTTATATTGGCAAAAAAAATCTCCAAAAAGTTGAACGTTAACAAGCTTAAGCCATTTAACGAACTTCTTTCCTGATTTTAGATGGGGAACACCTCCAGATTAATTAAAATTTGATATATATCAACAGGAAAGATTTTTATACGAATACAAAAATGACAAGGACAAGGCTACAGTTACAAATGTCAGCATTCTGTTTTCCCCTCACCAAAAGTGACTTTGGTTTATTTTTTTGTCAGCAGAAAAAAAAAAGTTTATTTATTCATTGATGTTTTTTTTCTTCTGGGAAGCACACATCACATCACACAATATCATTATTGATCGTCTGTCGCATCGGGTTAAGCCAAAGCCTATACATATTTCGCGAAATTGAGTTATCAGGGCCAAATATAGTGGAAAAGTAAACCAAATAGTTGTATAAAGCATGTCATCATCGGCTTAAAAACTTTCACTTTTATCCACCATTTTTTCCTACCCGGAACTGGAATGGGAAGTTTTTCCCCTTTCTCTCCCTAACAATGATACACGTGGAGGGTCTTAAGGACAAAAAACCTTCCACCTGCACCGAATAAAAGTAATATCACATGAATCATGAATCCTGATATTGACGATGATGGTGAAAGATGATACATAATTTTAGTGAACTTGACGAGGCTCTGGAGTCTGATGGTGGAGATTTATTTGTTAAAATGTTCAATGTTAAAAAAGCATCCATATCATATCATGTTGGACTCTCATGAAAAGGAAACTTCTCATATTAATGCGATTTTTTACCGTTAATGAGTAAAATATACATATTTAATTAGATCAATGATACATCCAAGCTTGTTTTGCTTGTTGTTGGTTTGTTAGCGGGATCATAATCATAATCATATCATATCATATCATCGTTCCATATATTTTTTTTACATATAAGTTATATTTTGTTTGTGGTTTGGTTTGGTTTGGTTATTATTATTATTTTTTTTCATGTCGGGATTAACAATAATTAATGAAGGGTTTAGAAGCTCTGTTGGCGTGTGTGTGTATAAGGTCATGTTTATCTACTTATTCAATTCAAGTCCTTCGTAAGTAATGCGGGCTTTTTTGTAAATGATGATGATGAGATGACCAAGTAGTACTACAATACAGTTAGCTAGTTAAATACATCATATCATGATCCATTAATATTAGTATCGTCATTAGTCATTATCATTAGCAAGTCATTATTTTTTTACACATAGGTAGGTTAATATTTAATTTAAATAGGTCCAGGTAGGCTGTACGCTCATGGCTAGGAAACTACAAACGGACATATGGATTCATCTATCAGCACAAGGAAAACAATCATTTTCAGTTTAGTTTTTCTCTAAAGCTAGATATTATATTTTCTATAATTAATTAACTAATTAATATGTATATTTTAATTTAGTTTAGTATAGCCTGTTTTCTCTCCTCGAGTTGTTGTTAACAGTATGAAAGTATTAAGATGTCGTAACAGCTCATCCCTAGCCTAGTCCATATATAATTATTTCATATTTTTTTTTACATCAGTACATAATTTATATTTAGCTAAATGCTACTTTTTTAATTAGTTTATTTTTCCTAACTAGGTAACTACTTTTATATCATCCACGTGTTTGGAACGCTGATTGTATAATTTTATTTGTGCAAATTTTTTGTTTGATGTAGAATTAGTGTGTGTTTGTGTCTGTATGTTTGTGTGCAGCAGTCCAAGTATCGAGTTAGACGGAATCCTTTCCCTTCCACTTTCTCTCTTCCCTTGTCGGTCTGGATCCTTCATTTCTCCTTCCCAACTCGTCTGTCCTCTCTCCTCTTATTTCAGCAAATATTATGGAAATGGAAATATGGTTGGGGTTTTCCAGTTTGGGTTTTTTTTTTCTTCTCAGAAGCGCAGCAAGTTTCATTTTATAATTTGTGTGAAGTTGAATAATACAAATATGTCGGGGCTTTGATTTTTGGGTGGTGGGTGGTGTGCAGTTTCCCATTTTTTTTTTCGAGTAAGTAAACACAGACAAAAATGATTTGATGAGAACCAGCATAAGCTGGCTTGGTTAAAAATAAAACGTCAAATAAATAAATAACAGTTTTCGTTGCCTATGATGTGATTTGGTAGATAGATTTAATTGAACAAACTTAACAATTGGATGAGAGGTCGGCTATAATTAAATTTAGTTTAGTTTAGATGTAATGAAGTCAGTTCTAGTTTTGATTAGCAAAGCCGGCTTGCTTTTTTATACACAATTATGTTTAGACGATGTCCGCATTACTCGTCGTGATAATGTTTTCCTGCGTCTGTGACGACTCCATCGGAAGTGACTGGGTTGGGGGTGGGGAGGAGGAGGATTGTTGCTGTAAGGGCTGAGAATTTGACTTGGGGCCGGAGGCCTCATTATTAGCTGGAAGGAGGGGTGGGGGAGGGGGCGGGGCTTGCTGTTGGCCGTAGTCATTATTGCTGCCGAACTGTTTACACTTGTAGCAAAAAACTTTGTTGAGGATGGCCTTAAAAGCTTCGCGGAAATCCCGGTTGAAGTAAGCATATATCATGGGATTCAAGGAGGAGTTGAAGTACCCGATCCAAAATACCACCACCACCTGGAAGAGATCATCAATAAATGGGTGAAGTTAAATCTGGGCAGATGAGAATATGTTTAATTAATTAATGGAATGAAGAAGTTGTCAAAAATGGAGTTGGAGAAGTTTATAAAATTTATGTAGAATGTATCTATTTGGAATCTGGGGCGAAGTGAAACATCAGGAATGAAACTTTCGCAATCACCGTGAGAACTCTTTCATTTCCTGAAGGAGTATTTTAGCTCCTTCTTCAGCATCAGCACCCACCAACCTCTAGAGTCGAGTGATTAACGTTGGCTGTTTCAAGTAGAAAATTAAAAAATGTCAAGGTGGAGGTGCCACAAAAGAGCTTTTAATTAAGGACAAGTTTGGACAACTCCCTCCACTCCACATATTTCTCTTTTTACTTCCTTCCTTAGTTCCTTCCCTGTAAAAAGTTTTTTTCTCGGAACCAAACCAAAGCAGTCCTCCTCTCATTTTCACCGGTCCTCATTCATTAGAAGAGCGTGTATGCCTTTGAAATCAGAGTTTTCATCATCAAAACATGAAAAAAGAGAGTCTTGTTGAATGAGACCAGCAGGAACGGGGGTACAAATAAGCCCTTTTGATATCTCTTCGTCGTCAGAAATTATGCTTGGACGGAATGGGAACAGAAGAGCCGAAATTCTCCTCTTCCTGATTTTCAATGGGAATGGAAGGAAAGTAAAATAAGTGATGTGAAAGGAAGGATAGAGAAGCCACCTCCCTACCTATATAAGTTTGGGGGGAAAGGAAAAAAATAAAAAGTAACCAAGGAGGAAGTATCCCACTTTGACAAACGTTTAAGCATATGCATATACCTAAATATACATAAAGAGCGAAGTTTCATTTCAACCCTTTTGTTACCATTTACTCCATATTCACAATTCACAACCAGTTGGTTTCGTTGGTTTCCATACTATGGTCACCTTCCTTTCTCCTTGCCCTTGCTAAGCATTATATAATATACAACCTGACTAATCTCCAGAAAAGGGAACTCAAAACGGAAATAAAGGATCCCAGGTGGCTTCCCCCTTTTATAAAAATGGTTAATTTGCTACTCCTTTCAGGAGGAGGTGGGCTAAATCAGGACTTGACACAATTACTTGACATCAGCGTAGTGGTAGTTGCCATTCAGTCAGATTATTCGTCGGTAAAATGGCACACTATAGGAAATTATGTGACTATATGTCACGACAGCTTCTTCAATCTTCTTCAAATATTATGTGGATTTTTGTTCCATTCGTGAATAAGAATAATATATTATGTATGATTTTGAATGAACTTACCACCCAGTCAGGAGTTGGACACTCTTGGTGACCACAAAGGGAAGTTACCAAGTACCAGGTAAAAAATGGAAGCCAGCATAAAATGAATACTCCCATGATAATTCCCAATGTTCTTGCAGCCTTGTGTTCACGTTTCATACTTTGCACTGGAATAAAGAGAAAGAAAAATAATCATTAATAAAAATTCCATTTTAATACTTACAAAAATATTTAGCTTAATAATTAATTCATGCATATTTTGTTAAAATTAGTAATTCAATTCAATTTGATACACGTTTTAACCCTTCCTTCGAAAAATCAATTTTTAATTACTGATCTCCCGTTCAAATGTCAAGTAGGTATAAACGGTTTCATTTTTCACGCACATCTTAACGCGTCCATATACGTCTTTACTGTGCCATGCTTTAAAGTGTTTCGTTTTAAACTCAACTACACCTACAAAATAAAAATGATGATACTCTAAAGGGATATAACGCACAATGACAATGGGTAAAAATCCCTCCCCCCCTAAAAAACGATCCCAGTTAAATCCGAGGAACTGGCTCAGGTTTTAATTAATTTACGAAGGGAGACCCTCCTCATCATGAAGTACCAGTTGGGCGCGCATCCCCCCATTATTTCCGCTGATGATGATATTATAACAAAGCAGCAATGATTTTCCTGGAGATCCCTTCTCCTCATTCCCTGGACAAAAACTTAAAGGATTTAATTTATTGAAAACGGCTAGGTGTATAAATACTCCAAGGAAGAGACATAGTCCATATATATTATATAGAAGAAGAAGACACTGGCATGGAGACACAAGCCCAATGCCCAAGCAGTTCTATTTCTTGCTCCCTTCCACTGTTACTCATACGACGAGTGTTTCAGTTCAGTTCCTTGAATTCATAGAAGGATCCTCTTTAAGGGAATGGTGGCTTGGCGGTGCTCATGAAGCTGATGATGTTGCTGGTGTTTGCAGGAAGGAAGATGGGACTAACACCGAAATATTGTAATAGTCTTAGGACCCAAAATGCTTAAGCACCTACCTACTCCTTCCCCCCTCTCACTCCCCACAATAGAATTTATCTTTAAACTTTCATGTTATTATGTATACATGGAGGGGGAAGGACGGAGAGAGAGAGGAGGGAAAGGTCTCTTCAACGAAATCTTTTTTCCACATCTCCCTCTGAATGATCTAAGGTTTGCTTGGCTGGACTCTTTTATTTTCGTAGGAAGGAAAGTTTCATTTTGCTAGCTGGCTCCAGCACCAACTCCTTTGTATTATTAGGAAGGACTCCACTCTCAACTCGACTCTGCCCCGTGTCCTCCTCTAAAACAAGGAGGGAGAGAGAGGGAAGATGAACGAAGAGTTCCATGGAAAGAAGTCCCCCACTTGGAAAAGGATTAAGATTAATTACTCTCAAGATGCTAGTTTCTCATGAAGGTCCTCATCTTACGATTACCTTTTATTATATTTAAAAGTCGTATCCTTTTATTATATTACTTGGATGGGGAGGCTGGGAGGAAAAAATAGGAACCAAGACCAAATACTAGAGAAAGTGTAGACCAACTATATATAGATTGAAAGAGAGTGAAGTAGGTTAGTTTGGGAAGGGGGGAAATTATAAGTGAATGAATAGTTTTTTTTCTCCTTCTCTCTTCTTCTTTCTCTCCAGCTAATGGTAAGTAATATGAGCCACCAGAAGGGCGTATAACGATGATTACGCTATGATTGTAATAGTGATTGTGGATGGTTAGGATGGGATGGCGCCTGGAAAGTTAGTGCTAAAAACTTCCTTCCCTCCCACGACTGGGTTACAATTGGATAGATACATATTTTTTATATGGGCTGTTGCTTCATTTTCCTTTTTTTTACTTATCCATCCACATGGCTCAAATGACCTTTTATTTTTGCAAAAAAAAAAGAAAATAATGATACACGTTCCACCAATAAGATACAAAAAATAACATACAAAATGTTTTGCTGGGAATGAATGTAAGTAATTTAAGGGCCTTTCGTGTCCATGCACTGTATCATTAACAAGGGAGAAGCGTACTTAAATAAATAAGAGTGGTCATTTACGAGATTCTCCAATTTAAAGTTTTCAATCGGGCAACAATTTCAAGTTGGTTGTTGGGTTTTTAAAATTAAGTGCAAGTTGCACGTGATTTCGTTTTAGCAAAAATTTAATTGGGTTCAAAAGGGCTCAGGTACAACAAATTGTTAGGCTAGAAATTTCATAAATTAGTCAAGCATTTTAAAGGAAAATGTTGATTGGTTGTTCCAACGTTCCAAATTTTGAAAGAAATCATAACGCGGTTTTTATTATGCTCTATTTCTGCTTGTCCCATCCAATCTATTTAGCATATTGCGAAACCAGTAAACCTTGTTGGTCCACACGCGTCAAACCGTACCTCAATCCTACCCAACAATTAAACATAATTGCGGTACTAAAAATAGAACCAGACTGGATTTGAATGGCTTTGAAAATAATGAAAGTTAACACAAACGCGTCATATCTCCATCAGAATAGTCGGGTCGTACGAGACGGCGGATCAGAACGCAGAACAAATCAAATTAAAAACAGAAATAATGGCGAAATCCCACATAAAAATAATTTGTTTTGTTGATATTCCTCTCTCTCCGTCGTATACTTTTACGAATATAGCGGGAAGGGAAAGTTTGCCCTTTCTCCGAAAAATGGATAAATGGTAACGAAGCAAAACTTATGCCCCGCGTTTGTTTCATATTAGCAAACTTTTTTAAACGAAGTTAAAGTGATTCCCCATTCATACGTAGGCATCCAGGTCTAGGCACATGTTTAAAGAATCTAGTATAACCATAACCCCAACCAAAGAAGTCTGTTGCGGAGAAAAAAATGTAATTGAAGTTGGGAAAAATAACTGAAATAATTTTTCCACCAACTTTCCCATCATCTCCATCTTTCCCCGGTTCGGTTATTATTATTAACAAACAGGTGAAGTTAAAGTTATTACGCAAACATACGTGATCCTGACGATGATGATGATGAACATGAGTAGAGTAGTTTTTTTGTCTGATATGTTTATTTTTTTCTCCGAAATCTATTTTGAAATGGGACTTTTCTCGGACAAATATAATAAACACGCCACACTGGAATGGAAAACAACTCGAGAGAGAGAGAGAAAACTAAAGTAAATTCCATTTCTGACAGTAGCTTGTCTAGATCATACATGAAATGAAGCCCTCCATCCATACCTTTGGGTTGGTAACATAACATGTTCTCCCATGAAAACCAATTTTTTAAAGTTTGGCAGCCCCACTTTCTGATGAGATGAAATTAGTTGGGGGAAAGTTGTTCCGTCATTATTAGCACAAGCAGGGAAGGGAAGTGGTTTTGCTTTTGACGTGCTTTTATATCAACATCATCACATCACAACCATCATAAGTGTAGTCATGAGTCATGGCTATGATCATGATCTTCACTGTTTCAATTTAATTTGCAGTTTTTATCATCAAATTCATCAAGATGGTAATCCCATTTTCCCCTCCCTAAGATAAAAACTAAGTAGTTTCTTTGGGAAGAGGAAGCAGAGCAGGTGAATGCATACCAAGAGCAAATGCAATAATAATAATAAGCATATTCGCCATAAAAATTTGTTTAACTTTGTTGTAAAACTTGGAAGTACATGTTATTTTGTTGGCAGTGTCTTGTCACTTTGGAAGTTCAAGATAACATATTGCCACTTCGGTCATGTCAGGAAATGTTTCAACCATCATACTTTGCTTTTGTAGCAGAATCAAATTCAATATAAGTTACTTGGCTTGATGAAACAACTGCCTGGCTACATCTGGACTGGACTTGTCCATGAATATGAATTGAGCTTGTTTTGGATTTTAAGTTTGTGTTTATTTTATTGCGGCCTGACCTGTCGTAGCCATGTTGACTGGTTTGAGAACATCCCAAAAAGTCATTGTTGTCTTAAGAAATTAACTTTCTAATTCTAATCCATGTCCTTTGTTACATAATATCATAATGCCCGGAGATGCCTTTTAGTGGTTTTAGTACTACTTGGGAGGGAAAGATGATGGGTTGCGATGGGATGTGATGGTTAATCCTTCCATCACATAATCATCGTCAAGACAAGACACAACCAAACCACTCCAAAACTTCTTGATGTACGTATGATGATAATACTACTTTATATGATGGAGGGGAAACTTTTAACACTGTTTCGTAATATGTTTTCCACCTGTCACTATCTACTTTCTTTCTTTCCTGCTCCTGCGCAACATTCTCATGGCTTGTCAGAAAAAAACAAGTGGTGTAGCATCGAATTAAAACTTTTGAAGTATGTAGCTCTAAAACAACCCGGGTATGATGCGGAGAAAGCAATATTGCCAAAATCCTCGTATTTCGCTAATGAACGTGTGCGAATTAAAGCTAATGTAATGATAATTATAATTATCCACTAGGTATACCTATACCAGGATTCATTACCGCCCCTTTACCATGCCGGTCAAGTTCATATAATATAAATCGCTAAATCCTTGTGTTGGTGAATGCGCATTTAGAGAAATCAAAGGATATGGAATGAAAAGAGCCCCACCACCACCACGCATTCCGCATCAGAAACCCAAAACCGTTGTTTTGTTCCCTAAATATTTTCGGGCTGGGGATCCAGCCAGGGGAAATTCCATTCCGGGCCATATAGCCAAAGCAAAAACTCAAATTATATCAGATCATCACCAGAAGCTCTGTATCATATCATCTTTCCCATCAGTATTGTCATTGTCACCATTCAATTCCCTAATGGTAAGCCTCACCATGGCATGGGTATGATGCTGATCATCTCATGACATGTCACAAAAGAGACCATCTCCTCTTCTTCCTACACTATCCTGCTTGCCCACCAAATGATTCTGGTTGGTGTAGGTGTGCTTGGTTGGTTTGGGGGATAATAATGATTATGATTACGATGATAATGACTACCTATCCAGTTTACAGTTGAAAAGGTCAATTCCGTCCCAATCCAAACCAATCCAACTTCCAGTCCACCTCCCTCCCTCCAGCTCCTGCATTTCCCTGGCCTGGTCAGGCCTGGATAAAATTTATAATTTGGTATTGATGACGGAAGATTTATGATGAGGGCGTAGAGCCACCCACCAACCACCTCCACAATAATGCCATTGTCCACTCTTATCCATACAGATGATATGATAAGAACATTTTTGTCAAAATCGTTTAGCTCGCTTGAGGTGATTGGGAAATGCAGAGGGGGAAATAAACTGCGGATTTTTGTGCAGGTATTTCCCTAGAAATGGAAGGAAGGGGAAAGTCTTCATCAGCCATCCAGATCTAGACCCCCATCATATCACGACCATCACCATCATGATCATCATCATCCCATATCACAAAGACTAAAATCTCACAAAATCATCAAAGCGTGTCCACCCACAATAATAATCTACTTTAGTTAGGATCTAACAAAAAAGAGATGAGCTCTCTGGTTCTGGTTCTGGTAGTGAGATCCTAACCCTGTATAAGTAGTGGGGGCATGGGGAAGGGAAAAGAAAGAAATCGAAACTGGGTGAAATGAAAGTGACATCGCACGAAATTTTTTTATCACGGTTCATTGTCTCTCTATAACTGAGATATTATGCTTTGAGCATAGGCTTTCCCCCACAAAGGATTTTTTGATATAGATAAATGATTAGGGTGAGTAAAAAACTGTGAATGAGTGAGAGTGGGAGTGACGGTGATGAGGAGGATGATGATCTTCATCATCTCACTTTTGGATAGAGCCATTCCTACGTGACATCCATTTTTCACATAGAAATGGTGTGAAAACTCTTTCCCCATCATATCATATCATCATCCATCTCTGGATGGATGAGTCGAGTTTTACCAAAAGTTATTGGGGGAAGAAAAGTGCCTTGAAATGGCAAAAAATTTAGGTACCGGATCACTGCAGTTGTATTTGTAGTACTACCTAACCTAGATTTCCAGATACTCGAACAAAAAAACTGGTGGAAATACATATTGAAGAGGGGGAAAGCAAGAATCCAGATTTTGTCATTTCCCAAAACCCAATACCCAACAACATGGATGATGATGATGATATGGCATGGCTTCATTATCCCCATCAACCTCATCCACTAACTAAAGGTTACACGTGAAAGCTCATCTATTCATCCACTTTCTCCCTTTTGCAAACAAACCAACCACTTCTATTCTCCATATAACTATATTCCTGTTGTCTCTTCTCTTCTCATGATGATGATCATGATGATAGTGATGATTTCAAGAGGGAAAACAATCTTCACACCATCAGCTTCACCATCACAACGCCATACCACCATCTCTGTGTCTTCTGTTTTGCCCCCCAGAGTTCCCATTAGGGCATCATCTATGATTTCTAGGTAAAATATAGAAGGAATTTTCACCTACAGGGCAGCAGCAGCGTCGTTGTTATCATCACGATCACGATCGTCATCATCGCCATCACCCTAGTCGTCGTCGTTGTCCCCATCAACAACCTCATCAACATTGGACGTGATGCCGCTTTTATGAACTTTCCTGTTTACCCTCCCATTTGCATATATATTCCCTTCCACACATTAATTTTATGTGACAATGGACGTTTCCGAGGATTAGAGTGGAATGCTAGGAATAAGGTCGCTGAGATATTTCCACTTGCTGTGGAGCTGCTCAGGAATAGGAATAAGCATATTCTAGAGGAGGAGGAGAGCTGTTTTTGGCTTCATAAAACTGACATTTTGACTTGACTTGAGAGTGAGATCATTTTAGTAAACACCAAATACAGCCAACAACAGTTATGGAATATGGGCCATGAAGATGGTTGTGAATGGACTAGGAAGAAGTTGAAGTTGGGTGTGAGGTAAGAACATTACACAATTATTTGCACCTCCTTTCCATTAGCAAACATCATTCCCGACTAGAGTCTAATCTATTTAGTTGGTGTTTAGTAGATTCGGGAAATTTAGTCGAAAACATAGCATTTTACTTGGCTCTCTCTCTCCCTGGTTCTGTTAAACTTTCGCTTGGAGAACAAAGAGGAGGATGAGGAGGAAGAGACAGGAACTGGTGGAATGTTTTAGGAACTACTACAGCATTAGCTCAGCACATTTGAATATCTGTAAAAACTTTTTGGAATGAAGATTGAATCAAGCAGGTGTAGGAACGAACGGAAGTTCATAAGACTACAACTTACTTCTGGTTCAAGTAATTACTTGTTTTCCAACTACACAGGCGGAACAATGCTTTTTAAAGTGATGCAAATGGGTAGTGATGACAAGGACAAGGGGATCCAGGAACTTCCTTTACTTTACTTCCAGGATGAGAAATTTACAAGGACTTGAGCTAAAAGTTCCACTACATGCATAGTTCCTAGTCATTTTTGTTAATTTTCAGCTATCGCATTTCATTAGTCTTGCCTTTGTATCCTTTCGTTATATGTAGGATTTTAATGTGAGATTGAATTCGGAAATATATGATATTTGATATATGAATAAAGATCAAATATGGATGTATTGCCAGCAGCAAAATTTGATTTTAATTGTTTTCCCTGATTTTTTCACTGTTGTGATGTCAAATGATATTAAATATGTGTTCGTGGAATTGAGAGTCATATCTGCATTCAATTGAGTTTATTTTCAAACGTTATGACGTGGGCACCCTCAATAACCTTACAAAGTCCCCACCTGCTCTTTAGAGTACCCATTCGAATTTCTATTCAATAGAATTTTTTCCCAATTCTTGGAGAACAATCTCTTGTTTCGCAGAATTTCAAATATTGTGGATCGGATCCTGGAGGATGAGATTGAATTTAAGAGATTGGCGATGAATGACACATCCTGTTTTCGTGCTGGAAATTTTCCCTCAATGTTTCTGCTTCTAGGTAGTCTGCCTTATAATCGGTTTCTGCTTCTAGGTAGTCTGCCTTATAATCGGGGTTATCTCTGAATAAATAAGTTTTTATGAAGTCATTAGAACCTTATGGACAATTTTGAAATCTGTTTTTATACAACACCTATTCACAAATGAAGAACTAAATATGGCCACTGAAATCTTACAAATTGTAAAATGCTTAGTTTATATCATCCACTACTTTGAATCTATTTTTTTTGCAAATTATTATTATTGGCTGAAATTGTAATTCATCAGTCAACTAATGACATCCTTTAGTTACAAAAAGTACTTGTAACTTTCCAGCGATGTGATGAACATTACTTTTAATTTAACATATTTTAATTCCAATGAGGCATATGTTTAATTATTGACATGAGTGTCCCTAATGTCAGCATTTATAAGTTATCCTAAACTACTCCATTATTATTTTTCGCAACAATTAGACAATTATTTAATGTCTCCTATTCCATGATACCAGAAGCTGTACGAAGCTGTTCCCAATTTTTCATTTCGTGGCTGTTTGTTTCGGTTTGACAAATCCTGCGGCAAAATTGTAGACGACATGACATGATCAAACCAAAAGGTGGTGAAAACCATTATTTGCAAATGCAAAAAAAAACATCTAACGCTTCACTTCTCCATCTATAAAATATACCCCGACAAAATAAATGTTTTAAATATTTTCCCCTGCACTGCACACCTCTCATTACCCAGAGTTGTCCCATCGGTAGTACCGCCGATACTTTTGTATCGGCGATACCAAAATTTTGGGAGAAAAAGTATCGCTACCGCTACCGATACCGGAGAAATCGGAAAGCAAAGTATCGATATCGATATCGATACCGCTACCGGAGAAAAATTGGGTAAAGTATCGGTATCGGTATCGCTACCGCAAAATTTTTTCCGGTATCCACTTGAGCCTACTCAATTCATTAATTAATGCTATAGATTGTAGCTATTGCGGATTAATGATCAAAAATTATATCAACAATACGTTCAATAATGGTCTCGTGACCCTTATCTCATAAAATTTGAACCATTTTATCCTGCTTTGACACAGGCAACATTTTAAATTTATTTAAAAAAATCGTGTAGTAAGTATCGATACCGCTACCGATATCGCGGCCTTAAATTAGACGCTATCGATACCGGAGAATATTTTTTTAAAGTATCGGTATGGCTACCGCTACCGGAGAAAAATTGGGTAAAGTATCGGTATCGGTATCGATACCGCGAAAATGATCCATGGGACAACTCTGTCATTACCATATTTCTGCTAACCGCTAATGTAAACTTGCTAGTCGGAATATGGTTTGTTACATGTCATAATCAACAAAACCAACAACAGAGTGAGTAATTTTCCATCAGTTCAAGTCATCAATTTTACCACCTTTCTCCACAAAAAAATACCTAACACACTTCCTACCTGCCACATTCCACGTCATGTCATTTTATCCCCCAACACTTTAAAGACATGCACCTATTATGTCACCACAACAAATACCATCCGATTAGTCAAAGAGTTTACATCCGGAATCTGAATCTGACTTCCCTCCTGGTATGGAAGCTTCCAACGGAATTTGATCTGATTGATTTTCAGGTGTGTAAACGTAAACCAAACCAGGAAAACCCAATAACGTCAAAGACATTCTCTTCCCCTACAGGGAGCCGTTTACAGTTTATGGCAGTGATGAAGTATGCGGTAACAAGGTGTACAAAATGGAGTTGTTGTTGTCATTTGTCACCGTCATCATCACTTCACCATTGCTGGAATTGGCATTCCTTCCATCTTTGTAATATGAGCAGTTTTTGCAAATGGCAAACATGAGCAGAGAGGAACAACAAATTAATCCACTTCCTCTCCCTAACCTACCATAACCCATTTGGAAAGGCAACAAATATGGCAGGGAATTTTGAGAAACTTTCAAGTCATTATTAGATTATGGAGTATGTATTTAGAACAAAAGAGGAAAGAGGTAACTAATTTTGGGAAAACTACAGTATTTCCACACTAATTTATATTTAAATGCATTTAAGTATGTATGTATTTATAAGCATAATTCGTATATAAAACTTGCAAAAAATTTATAAGAACTTACTTGAAGAATTATTTTGTACTGTTATAGGAATTTCACTAATTTGTAAATGCTTGTTGAGCAGCGCTGCAGCAACTTTCGTCCTGTAAAGAGAAAATTGACAAAAAATAGCATGATTAGATTAGTTCACCATCTTCATCAAAAACATCCTCATCATCTCATCATGACAAATTACAGCTAATCGTACTTTGTCATGTCATTCTAAAAGGCAACCCCAGACCATACATACCATATTATTTATACAGATATATTTACATGTTTATAAAAAGTAGACAATAATATAAATTGTGAACAATGCTATGTGCATGCTGTTTCAGAGGGTTCAACATTATTATATTATGTTTATGTACACTTATAATCACTCGTAATTATAATAATGTTGTGGAAACTTGAAACTTTCCCCCAGACTTTTAGACAAAGCCAAGGACGAGCATCTTTAAAAGAATGGGAGCGGAGGATGCCATGGCCATGGCATCATCTCATGATCATGATCATGATCATGGCCATCATCATCATCACTTCCTTTTTAAGACTATCTTCTTGGATTAAAAATTAACATCATTAACATCATCATGATCATCATCCCCAACATCATGAGCATCCTCATTAGTTCCATAGTGCTTTTATAGCCTTGTGGGAAGGATGTAAGATGTAATGGTAATGACCCTCCTGATGTAAACTTCCGGAGACGGTTCGTTAACTTATAATTTTACATGGCATGGGCGCATGGCCTGGTCTGGCCATGTAATTATATACCTGCTATATTCATACTTTCTTTCTATAATACTTACCTAAATAATAATATGCCCATATCCATATCCCCTTGAACTCTATTACACGCCTCGTGATGACTACGACTATGACCATGACTATGACTATGACCAATTTTCTTAGCCTCGTGATATAATTTCCTTCCCAGCATAATTTCTCTCATAAAAAAATAACTCATTTTAAAAGAAATTATGGAGAGTCCATCTGGAACTGGAATCCTGTAAATAATGCATCATACCATGTCTCATGATGACATCAACCATTTCAAATTCCAACTGCTAAATCTTTTTAACCCAAAGTATTTAATCAGAAGCAGTTCCCAGCTCATGTGTTATTAATGGGAAAAAAGATCGAAACCGGGGAGGATATGATCCAGCTTCAAAAGACTCAAAGATTTGACTTAATAAATATACATAAGTCTCTCCCTCCCCCGTGTCTGACACCATTCTGATGAAAATCAAGCAGGTGAGTGAAACGTGAAGGGAAAGCGCATAAAAAAATAAATATATGCAGCGCCATTCTATGAAATAAGATAAGTAATGTATCACATTACTTATGTCTATCTACTTATATCTAAGGATAAGTAAGTGGGATGCCATGTCCCAAATTCCTTTTCTCCAGGTATGGGGTAGTATAGTAAGTGTAGTGAGTACTCCAGTGACTTTATGATTTAACCAAACACCGGGAAAAGCTGATAAATGAAGTTTATTGCTACAACCCAATCCGCTTTACTTTTACCCCTTCTCATATCTTCAACTATCATCATATCATATCATATCATAGTACATTTCATAATACCGGGGTGAAATCCATTCCAAAGGAAGGGAAAACAAGAAATAAATTTAGGGGGAGGATCAAGGTAGAAAAATGTGTGTGGACCACACATGCACATATCTACAAAACCCTCCGAAAAGGAGAAAGTAAAACTTATACCGATCATCATCATCATCAACGTGATCATGATCCTGGAAAAAGAAACAAGACAAGGTACTCCCACCACCACAGTAGTCTCTTGGAGGAAGCAGGAGAAAGCCCGAGAAAAAAAAATCCAGGAAAAAAAACGGAAGAAAAAATATGACGGAGGATTTACAAGTTTTTTGGTGGTGTGAAAGGATCTGCGGTAAAAGCCATAACATGATATCATCATCATAAATATAACCAAAAGCATAAAAAGGGTTAAAGAAAATATTGGGAGGAAAGCTATACTCTTTCCCTTGCTATATCTCTTCATCCTAGTGGAGGAAAAGCAAATATACCCTATACTTATATTTCCAGCACCACATCACTTTCGTAATGAAAACAGAGAATCCTGTCTTAAAATTCAATACACAGGCGGGGAAAGGTATTGGGCTGAAAGTGGGATCATTTTTCTCTCTCCTTTTTTTCCTCACTTTCTCTTCCTCTCCCTCTCTCTCGTTTGTGCAGACACGTCTGAGGCTTTATATTTTATATATTAATTTTCATATTTATCTTTTGACATTCTGATTCGGATTCGGAGAAAGCCATTTTTATAGACTTCAGCTCTCAGAGATGCTCACATCTCACACACATTTTGGGAGTTCATTTTTTCTCTACTGTACCTACATACTTGGTCTTCTTACTCCCAAACTTGTTCTTTGCCTCTGTACGTTTTCCCAGGGAAGGGAAAAGAAAGTCAAGTCAGTAAGTTTAGTTTGGAGGTGGTGGTTTCTCTTCTTCATCTTTTTCATCGTCTCCCGTTCCCCTTCACCGTGACCAATATCTCGTAAATTCGCAAGAAAAATGGGGAAAGGCAGTGGAGCAAGAAAAGGAAGAAGAAAGGAATAAATCTATACAAGACCATATATTATCTGGGGTGCATATGGGAACTTATTAAAAACATACTTTCATCCTTCTTCGGAGAAAGTAGAAAGCATTTACACATAAGTACACTTATAGCTCCTGTTGTAACAATACAATACATGGATCGGTTTGGTCTGGCCTGGTCTGGTCTGGGATATGGATGGGATGAAGGGCAAGATGCATTGGGAATGGATGGACGGATTATTTTCGCACGAGGCAAAAAACTGACAATGTTAGGCTGAGAGGAAGTGTTTTTTCCCGGCATTAGGGATTTTCTCCACGTCCTTCCCTAACAAGACATGTGCCCCACGTGTGTATGTATAGTTGGGTATTTATAGGGATTTTCCCCCACCATCTTTAAAAGGAAGTAATCGCGGATATAACTACTTTTATAATAGTGGCCGGGTATTTATCAAAAGGTTATAGGGATCTAATCTAGCCCAAACGGAAAAAGTAAATGGATGGATATGGAATAGCACTTCCGCTCGACCAAGCCAATGCAGACTTTGTTTTTTCTCAACTTCAAACCCAATAAAACATTAATTCTTGTGTAAAATATGACGTCAGATCCTGGACAGATAAGCTAATTTGAAAGTTTGTACTGTGGCTTATTTATGCAGTGTACATAAGGGCCGGAGCAGGTCCAGAAGCAATATAGAACCAATCATGTGTACACCGGTTTAGACCCAGCGCTTTAATTCATCTTGGCTTGGTGGGCATATAATTCAATGGAAAATTTATCACTTTGCTTGGGCTATTTATAATCTCATCTCATCCCCGCTTGTTTATAAACAGCACAACCACCACCATCATAGACTGTTTGCGAATCTTCCCAATTTTCAGCAAACATCAGTCCACTTCATGCATCATCCCACAAAACTTGTAATAGGATCCGATCCATGGAAGTTAAAAATAAATATAGGCATGTTTTCGCCAACATGAGGGCTGGCATAAGAATAGGATTGATGAGGATGATGATGATGATGTTGATAAGCTTAAGTTAAATTCTGCATCGTTTTTTCTTCCCATTCAGGATAACAGTGCTAAGCGCCTCAAAACTAACTACACAAGATTGAATTGTTGTTTCCTTTCTCCAAAAATAATCTCGGATGACGTCATCATTTCTCCTTGTCAGGTTTGGTCTGGTTCTGGTTGTATCTGCTTTCACCTTAAGGCTTTCGAAAGCACACTGGATATTTTATTTTGTATTCAAAATTATCTACCTACCTACTTGAGTTCAGTTGCATTTTATACTTATGATAAAGTACAAAAGTGCATCATCATATATATTATTAGGTGACAAGACTCTAAGAAACTTTAAAGGACAGACAGAAGACAGAACGAGTAAGAAGGAGAAAGTTTTTTTCTTGTGGGGAGAAAAAAAATGTACGGTGGAAAAGGCCCAAAGGTAAGCATGTCTGGTTCTTCCCTTTTTTGTTTCCACCAGCCAATTCCCAACTTGTGTGGCTGTGCTGTGGTCTTTTCGGTTTAGCAACGTACAAGGGAGAAAGTAAGTACAAGTTGGGAGCATATACACAGCCACTTTCACTTCATTCCATCCCATATTCTTTCCCAACATTTTTATCCATCAACGTCACGTAGATAAAACGGAAAGAATATTGTTCCCTTTTGAGATGGAGGAACAGACCATACCAGACCAAGGGAAGATAAGGAAAGTAAAGGAAGACATTTCCCTTCCATTCAATGTTCATATAAGTATATTTATGTCTATCCATCCATCCATCCATATCTATATTATGTTCAATAATCTTCAATCCTTTAATTCCATTTTTGTGTCAGACTTTCACTCTGCTCCAAATAGTTGTCCTTCCATCTACTCCACTCCAGTCGATACTCTTATTCTATTATCCGGAGTTTTTCTCTCCGTCTCGTAATCTGAGAGAGAGAGAAAGCAGAACTTATTTTCTTTCTGTATCAACTCCCCATCAAGTAATAAATGAAATGAAAGCGAGTTGCTTATTGAATGTGTGTGTGTGGCTTTTTATTTTGTCGGAAATTGCTTCAGATATAGATTATATCTTATTGTTTTGTTTCGTCCACCGACCAAGGAGGGTTCCCCCACTTTGTAAACAAAACACATTCTATTTTTATCATCATCCCATTTCATTCGACGACATTATCTCCATTATTTTATTGGAGTGGAGGAGGCCACAACCATCAACCGCAACCGGACGCTGGATGGGATTTGGGGACGTGAGGCTCGTGGATTATTTCAAGATAAAATAAAATCTAAAAGAGAAAGTTCATTTAAAATTTCAACAAAAGAATCATCTACTGCTCAATTGACTATTATCTTTAGGTAATTTAGGCATTAGACACATTGTCATGGTCTTATTTATATTGGTACAATTGACTAAAATAGTTATTGCAATTCGAGAAGGCATTTGGCCTAAATATTTAAACTTGTGGGTTTCCAAACAAACACCCTTCCATTTACTCTTATTGACTCCCGGAAACCCGAGAAAAATGGCAATGACGACGATCTGGGTTGACGCTGTTGAGGGTTCTGTGGCTGTTGTTGTCATTAACCGGTTTCGCTAAGTTGTTATTTGTATTTTGATGATTACATTACATCAGACCAACAAAACAAAAACAGGCTAAGTGAATGTGATTTGATGTTATGTGGCTCGAACCACAATCCAAAATGCTTCCCATATTTATCAATTTATCCTATCAGTTAATAGTTATTGCTTGGATCCTTCCTACTTTGAAAGAGAAAATCTGAATAAATTTATTCCAAGTTTGGTTGGATGGCAGACTTTTTTCCTCACTTCTGAAAATGAGGGGATCATTCCATCAACAACTTTCTCCCCACAGAAAAAAAACAATCTCAGCTCAAGTGAATCATACAAAAAATACTCGCATAATATGGAAGGCAGGGGAAAAACAACAACAGAAAACCAGACTCAACCACTTTAAGTCAGCCTGTCACTTACCATATAGACTAAAACTAAAATATTATGTGTGTCCTCGTCCCTCTCGATTCGCGATCAACCATATCATATCAACATCAGCGCGACCACTTTCCCTGCTCTCCAGAAGAAAAAATTGCAACCAAAACCTCACCACTGCCGCATTTCTGTTCCAGCTCCAACCAAACCACAGCAAACAAAAACACACATGCCATTATCTTCATAATCGGGAATCGTTTTTGGTACTGCAGTATACCGTAACCGTAGCGTTGCTTGGCATCATCATCATCGTCAACATCATCATTATCAACGCCATCACCATTTTATGTACTTATATTCAAGTTACTTTCACTTTTTATTATGTAATATTTATATTCTCCCGAAACATACTTCCTTCCTCATTCCCCTTCACTGTTTTTGGGTTAGCTTTATGGTCTTTGTTGCTGATTTTTCTAATCATCATCGCTTCATAGTATTGACGCTTGGTTGTCCATTGGACCGAACCAGGGGAAAATATTCTCGGCGTATTGATATTTCCATTAAGTAGATGTACATACCGATACCGTTATATAAGTTACGTTGCAGTGCAGCTTTTTTTCCGTGCCGTTGTTCCCATAAAAAGTGTCACCATTCGCATTCTAGAATCGAGAGTCCACCGGACTAGAGGTATGTGCACTATTACAAGGAAACATAGCATATTTTCATAATGTATGCTATGCCGCAACATCATCATCGCCGCCAACATTGTTGTGCCGTATCCACTAAAATCTCGATAAAGTTACGAGAGAGAGAGGGAGAGAGAGATAAGTTGCGTACCTGTGGTGGATAATATGGAATATGGAATATGGAATAAGGTAACTAACTCTTTTAGCCTGTTTGAGTGGATAAAAATCCTGGTTTGGAATTTAAAGTGAAAAAATAAACTAGCCTTTTAACCAAACTTAAGATTAGATGATCATGAGAGGGAATATGAGATGAGGAAATGTTCGCCCTTGAACTCGGTATGGGAAGGGACACAGTTTCTTTCCTAAATTGAATCAGAAGTTATAATGAGTAAAGTCGGATTTTTTTAGTGAATCAACAATGTAATTTCATTAATTGAAACATGAATTGTTTCGTCTATTTGTAGAACTGGGGTCTTTCAACCATTTACTTGAGTCGTGACATCACATAACTATGACTATGACACCAGTAACATGATACACTTATAATAATGGAATGCGGCGTAGTTGGTGTTTGGGTGAAATAAATGAGGCTATATTTGTTTCAGTTGTTGATGCCGAGATTTAATTGCTCCCACAAATAGAAATATTATATTACATGCTAGATGATTGCATCATACAGATACAACCCCAACCTATTATGTTCCAATGTCGCGTTGACGTCATTGGTTAACCTTACACTACTTCGTTCCAGATGGAACTCAACCAGTTATAAAGTTAAAAATAGATTTTTTAATCACAAGTTATTTTTGGTAGATCTGGTAGAAATTAAATGAGAGGGAATGAAGTTCTAAAAATAATCTTTGATATATTT
Source organism: Pseudosinella alba (assembly GCA_034700485.1). Classification (NCBI taxonomy): domain Eukaryota; kingdom Metazoa; phylum Arthropoda; class Collembola; order Entomobryomorpha; family Entomobryidae; genus Pseudosinella; species Pseudosinella alba. Next base: position 27,946 of record JAQIXQ010000074.1, read on the forward strand.
AGATAATTTCCAATGAAATCGTAATCCATTCCACATGCCACTATTATATCAGATCAGAATGCCCCAAAACCTCAACCTCAGTAGATTCGTTTGGAAATTTGGAATGTTGATGTGATATAAATATAGACTGAATGTGTTACAAACTATCTAACCCCATGCTAAGACTATCACATTCCTTTCTTAGAAACCCACATTCCCTACACACACCCCACCTCTCAATATAGTTAGTAGACACGAAAGCATTTCCCCAAGTAATTTGACATTTGAAGCATTTCCACTGCATTTATAAAGACGACAAGATCATTAAGCCCCCGTGATGGTGGTGCGGTCTCTTCTTGATGGGATTGCGATCATGGTCCCAGAATGAAAAATCGGATGTAAGTGTATGGAACCTCAATTCAATCCATGTCAAAAATCCTGTTAAACAATGGTTACTGTAAGGGAATGGAATGGAGTGATCCAATCCAAGTACCAAAGAGATTTATACATTTTTTAACGATATCATCATCATCATCATCATCATCGTCACTTTCACCATTATCATCATTTCCCTTCTCCTTTTTTGGGACAAGTGTGATGTTATCCCACTTCTCCCTCCCTGATTGTGATTGCGAGTCTTTTTCCCTGATCATCCTCGTCACTATCACCCAGTTTGAGAGTGGAAAGACAAAAAAAATCTGGCGAAAAAATATATAAATCCTCCGTCCTTCAACCATCCATCCCATTTTTACAATGTTTTTGCACTGCTGGATAAAGAGGGAGTGTGGGGAGCACTTCATGACAAGTAATTCAAGGAGGGAGAGAGAGAAAGTGAGGAAATGGTTGAAGTTGAGAGGTAAAATCCATTAAACTGCATTTCACACTGGTAGACGACGACTCCTCTTAAACCAATTTTTTTTTTTGCCAAATATCACCAGAGAAAAATTTGCATCAATGAAAGTGTAATGAAAATGCTTTTTATTATAATGCACACATCCTCCATTGTGTGGATCGGAAATGTGGAGAAAAAAAAAGTGAAGTGAAGTGGATGTGGAGAAGCTGGCTGATGTGGATGTGTGGATGTGTGGATGTGGAGGGGAGAGAAAGTTGATATGACAAAAAAAACCGAGATGGGAACAAAAATAAGTACTCCTAACTCAAATTGCTTTTCATCCCCGCCCTTTGATATTCACTCTGGAGTGCATTTTTCATTAAATGAATGCCCATATAGATTGTGGAGGAGGAACTCAAGCGTGTAAATGCTCCTATAATAGATATGAGTGGGGTGGCACAATGCCTATAACTATTATATCCTATTCACTTCTCTCACTCTCACACAGATTTTGTCAGCATGGCTGCCCGCTTTCTCCACTTCAGCCTCTCTCGTGGCATGGCAGTTCCCATACTTTCCCCCAAAGCTGCTCCCAGTCGATAATGATCAGATTGTGATTGTGATCATCATAATGAGTTTTTTATTGCCACTTCCTATTCATCCTTATCCATCAAAAGTTTTTTTTCTCTCTCTCTAAAAAGGAGTCCACAGACTCTTATATCATCCTTATCATTCGTCATCGGTATTAGTATTAAGTGGTTTTCATTTCAGCTGAAGAAGGGAAAGAGAATAAAAATGAAGATGAAGATGAAGGAAACCAACTTACTTTTGTCACTTTAGCATTTCCTTCAAGGTTTTAAACCATAAATTCGATCGTGGGAAATGGGATGAATTTATGGTGTGCAGACAATCTTACGATTAGTTGCAGCCGAAATGTGTCCATACCTAAGCAATAAGCTTGAGCAGTTTTAAGGAAGGCCATTAGCAACAGTTAATCCGAAGGACACTCCGATCTTAATTATTTTTTCTCGTAATTATCTCCCAAATTAATTTTAACTTGGGAATACTTAATTAAAAATACACACAATGCAAGATAATTTGAATCAAACCAGGATGAAAATTAATTTCAAATCAAACGCAAAACTCAATTCAAATGAAACATTTTAAATTATTCATATTGTATAATTCTGATAATACAAAATTCCTTAATATCGGTTTGTGCGAGGCAATCATAATAACAGAACCCGCTCGTTACGTAACTTGACAGATTTTAAAACCGTCACAAAAATGAAACTAGTTTTGAGCTGGATATATTAAAATATTGTTCACCAAAAAATATGAATTCCTTTCCCATTCTCATTTCCTTTCTTTCTCTTTCCTCTTCTTAGCATTGCCATCCATCTCTCCAGCATATGAGTGAATTGCTTTGATGAAAACAACAAAGAGCCAACAAAACAAGCCCAAGCCCCGAAACATTTATATTTATTTCATCCCCAGTCTTTTTTGACAGCTTTTCTTCTTTTTTTATATTTTGAAAAGTGAAGAAGGAAGGAAGCATAAAGGAAGGGAAAAGCGAAAACAGTTTTTTCTTCTACTTTCTCTTCCTCCTTTTATTTCCGCACACTGAGCGCTACATCATCGTAAACTGTTTATGTTTCCTTTTCCTCCCACGTAGTATGTATGGCCGTGTGAGTGTGTGTTGGTTGGAGGAATGCAATAAACCGAGTCATTCATGAAGAAAAAAATCAGAAAAGGAAGATTGGAAGGGTTGAGAGGAAGGGGAGATGGGAAAATATGGGAAGATAAAACAAACAATTTACGATCACAATCACAGCAAATATTTCAGTTCATCTCCATCATCCCAAACATATATCATATTACTCTTGGAGAATCGTCAACCAAACGCATCAACATAGACATCAACATCAACATCAACCAAAAATTATATTCCGGTTTGTCTTCACATCCCATCCAGATGCATAAGTTGACACAAAGACGACTCCGGCCCGGTGTCCCTGCTTTAAATATTTTTTATTACATATTACATGAAACCGAAAACCAACTTGGTTGACTGATGGCTCCTCATCATTATCATCACATCATATCACCATATCAAATCATCATCTCCCTGTCAACCAAGCGAAAAGTCACATCATAAAGCTGTCGGGAAATATTTTTGAATGCTTTTGGTTGCATCATTCTTTCCGTTTCCATTTTTATCATCATTTTTAGAGTCCTTTTTTATTTTTCCCCGTGATTGATATTCATTATCATTAACTAAAAATAAAATATGAAAAGGTTCCGCTTCCCCGGAATCATTATCTCCTCTCAAAGAGGTCCACTTTGTCCCCGGCCCTCTTTTTTATAAGAGGAAATAGGAAGGAACTCTCGACCCACCCAATTATATATGGGCTTCCCCCGGCCCCATTAAATATTTATCTTCTTGTCACAACCTCCACTTTCACTCCATTCCATTCCAGTCCAATTCAACCAAGCCATGATGATGATGATGGTGCTACATAATATGAGTATGACGATAAAGATCAAAGTACTAATAATAACTAACTTTTAAAATGTAAAGGAGATAACGTGCAACATTGAGAATAACATATATATTAAAGGGATCGTTTTAATAGGCCCCCTTTTCCCCATGCCAGGTCTCCTTCTCCCCCCATTCATTACATTGGAGTCATCTCACCACTTTCCTCTATTAACTGGAGCCCATTAAAAGTATGCTTACAAAGGGACTCCGACGACATTAAGATTAGAGAGTGATGAGTGGGAGTAAAATAATATAGACCAGACCATGTTATATCTTTAATTTGCCTAGGTCGTCCGTTCATTCATTCGAATTCGACTACACCATTTATGTAATGACGAGAGAATTTCAAGCTAACTATTTCGAACTACTTGGAAGGAGGAATGTAGGGTTACGAAATGCAATTCCAAATCAAACTCAGGAATAGGGTATCACAAGCAGCCTGGAATATGTTGTGGGTGGCACAACATAATAATACGGGAAAATGAGGTACTCATTTGATAATTTTATGTTGAGAAAAATTCATTTCACTTTTATTCGGAATGAAGTCTACTTTCTACTTTCAACTCCTACCTTCATGATCAATATGATCATGGGCTTGTTTACTAGTAGCAAGCGTGGGCTAAAAACTGTCTGTGGAATTTTCCAAGGAAATTCCTATATGGACGGGGGAAGACAGGACACAAATGCCTACATCAACAAGGACATCAACTATGCAAAAATTGCCTCCTTGCATATGCCTTCATTCATTATAAATGCTTTTACTTAATAAGTCGATGGGATGGCTCTGGTGGAAAAAGAAGCTTTCTACTTAAAGCAGCCACGGTTCGTTGCACAAAGTCTATAGCTTTACTCATCACATTCCCATTTTCCATTGCCGCCATATCATCCCAACTTCATCGTGATCATCATCATCATCATCATCGTCAAAGCCATGATCGAAGAGAAAGCACGTTAGAAAAAAAACTCAAAAAAAAACTGCTTGGGAACCGTGAAAACGGGCCAAATTTTTTCTACGGAACGGTGATAGCATAATAAGGGAAAGGGGACATACATAACATGGTAGGAAAATTATCCTTGTCCCCATCCACATTCCTATACAAGATCCATCCAGGATCTAGGATATGCTTGGTTGTTCCCTCTGTTTTTCCTGCCTAGGTACTTTTACTTACTCTACTTATATTATGAGATGTGACAAGACACAATGACTTAGAGTAAGTCCAGGTTGGCTCCACACGTTTCCTTTTTTATTTAGAAAAGTGTTTTTCTTCTTCTTTTTGTGGAGGAGACATTTATTTCACTATGCATATTATGGAGATGGCCTGGTGGAATGAACCCTTCTTATTAATATCATGTCAGATTAAGGCATACTTATCATGCTTATTTAAAGGGGAATGATGATGCTGATGATGATGATCATGAGCATGATAAGAAACACATTACTTCTTTTTCTTTAGTGAACCATCCCATATTATACTCGTATTCCGGATTACGGGATAATATGGGAATGGGGCTCGGCGTCGCCTTCAAAGAAAACCGTGAGTGAATAGAATCGGGAAGGAGAACAAAAGGGGACTGTTTTCTAAACGAAAACAAGAATGAAGCTTGGGATGGAACTATGGAACGGGAAACCTCTTACTTTCCTTTCCGGAATGGACCGTCAACCCCATCTTATTTCCATTTTAATAGGGAGTGGTTAGTCAAAAGAAGAAAAAAAGAGTCAAGTTCGAATGAACTTTTTGGGGGCAACTGGACAGAACCGAAATGGCCTGAGAGAGAGAGAGAATGCATAATATGCAAAGGAATAGGAATGGGAATGAGCGGAATCACTAATAAACTCTTAACCAGATTATATACGTGTACAAGTAGGTGAATTGGAGGACATTGGAACTCGGAAGAGAGAGAGAGAGAGCAAAAATATGTATATAATAGGGAGATAATAATACCTTTTATTTCTTGGTCAAAAACCGGGGGAATGAAAAGGAGGAGATAAACGATTTGAGGGGCACGTGCATTTCCCATGAGGATTAAATAGGAAAGGAATAGGGATGATAATTCATGACGATGATGATGATGATGGTGATCATGATAATGATAATACTTACCTAATAACAATAACGAAAGGCCAGAAGACTTATCATACGAGTATAGTTATATATAGGTCATTTCATTATATATTTTATAGATTTTTATTACGGTCGTGGAGGAATAAAGGACCGCTTTTGAGATTCCGTTTCGGGTGAGCCCGCTAACTTCTGACATTTATAACTGTCCTGCTCATTAATCTAGATAACTTTGTTAAGGATACACATTAAAGATGCTCTTACAGGTAGATAGGATGATATGTAAGTATATTTATGTGTGGGATTCTCTCTCTTGTCTTTGAAGAAGATAACTGGCTTGGGCTGGAGAAATGTGTTTGGGTATGGAGGAAATGTGGACCTGGCTGATTCTAATCTGCTATAAATGAATCAACGAGAGAGAAAGAGAGAAAGTAAATGAATCACGTATAAGTAACAATGGTGCGTACAGGTTTCCATCGGCATGGCATAATGTGGTTTATGGGATGGGATGGATAACAGGTGCAACTGCCTAGTTTTAAGTAAGAACACTTTCCCTCCTCCAAAATACATTATTTACTTCTTTTGTTTGATATAAGTAGCTAATCGTATTACGGAATTACAACCTCCTTTCCCGATGCTATCAACTATCAATAGGGCTAACAATGAAATATTAATGAAATTGTAAAAAGGTATAACCTCGGAAAACAATAGTGTCTTGGAACAAAGGGATGGATGCCGGGAAGGGTTACACAATATCGTGGGAAACCCGGGAGGAGGATGCAGGTGGAGAGAGGTGCAATGTGCTCATTTATGTTCATTTATGTAAAGCGCTAGCGCATTACTAACCGGGGCACGAGGATGGAGGATGATGATGGTGATGGTGATATAATGAAAATAGGTGCATTCTTCTCCAAACTGGAATGGGCTTTGTTAAAATATCTAATGATATGATATAGACCATAGACCATAGACCATCATATTACACGAACGACTAAATAGTAATCTACTCTATTAAAGCCCTCATCATCATCATCACCGCCACCACCATCATATTATTATTATCCTATCAACTGATCCAACTCCCAACCCTCATCTTTGCAAACGGCAGCATTTTATCCCGTATCAGAGGGAATGCCCGTCAAAGTGATTCTTGCGATTTATCCCAACTTGTTTTCCCCATCGTCGTGTGTCTGAAAAGGGGACTTTCTCTGATCCTATCCATATCATATCTGTGGAAATGTCTTTCTTTCACAGTCAGATCAAAGACAGTCGTAGTCATAGTTAGGGATAAGGATATGAAATGAAGGAAGGCTGAAATTTCATTAAGGTGGTTCCTTAACATGCATAACAAGCAAGGTGCTATTATTACCACTAAACCAGATCACTGCCATATTCCATATTTATCATCTGAATCCAAAGCCCCTTTCACCATACTACCACCGTGTAGGTAGGTCTCCCACACTTAAACTCACATCACACGACATATTTTTCCCAAGGTAAAAAAAAAGTTTTGTCTTTGCAGAAAAAGTTCATTTTGTTCTCCCACTCGATCCTATTCCCCCACAAAAAGCATATTATATTAAACCAGAAAATGTACGTTTGGATGATATGACCTGCTTAACTATGCACATACCTAAACGCTTGTAGAGGACATTGGAAAGTTTTAAATTATGTTCGTGAGATGAGAGCATCATTGCATTGGCAAATGGCAGTTGAGGGGAGAGCCTTCCTCAGATATTGATAATATAATGGTGCTATGATGCCATCTGAAAATTTCTGTCGGGATGCTGATGCTGATGACGAGGACAAGACACGACCATATCATATCATATCAGCAACGGTCTTTGCAAGGAGAAAAGTGAAGCGGATTATGATCCAAGCTGGTGGAGAGTTATCGCCGTCATTCCTGCTGGAACCCTTATTGTCGTCCCTCACTTTTCTCCACCCGGTAATAAATGAGGAAAAATGGGAGAGTGATGAAGCCCCACATCCAGATCCAGAGTTTCATCATCAGCATTATCACCAACACCACCAAGTTAATATACATTTAGGCATTATGCAGAGTTTCCTCCAAAACTCCCAACTCTAACCCCATCTTCCATGCATCACATCACACGCACCAGTGGAATAACAGCAGCATTTCACACACTAATACGTTCCCTTCTTCTCTCCTCCTCCCTTTCTTTCTCTGAAGCCATGCCAGGGAGTTCCAATCTGAAGGAATTTGAATGAGTCAGCGAAAGTACGAGGAGAAAGTGCGGTCGTAGTTCCTGAAGAAAAAAAAGGACAGGAGAGGAGGAAGAAGGGAGAGGAACATTAAAGTGGAATTTAATATCATCCAGATGCGTCAGCATGTGTGCATGTCTAATGTAATGATCAAAAGTGATGATCAAAATTCATTGAATGATTTGGTGATGAATGATGATGGCTACAAGTCATAGTCATATGAGGGAAATGGAAGTCTTTCAAGATTTCTGTTTTATCTTGGGAGAGATAGAGAGAGTAAAAGAAAGAGGGATTCGATTATTCCTCACAATTTATCATTCTTCTCTGGACCAGGCTGGACACTCATTCAGCAAAAACGAAGATGAGACGAGAAGAGATTAGGAGAAGAAAATCAACTGCTAAAGTGTTTGCTAGTTTGGTTCTCACAGTTACAATTATTGTTTGGCTGATATTATGTGGGAATAGCTGAGTTCCAGCAAAGATTACATTTTTGGACTGACGATGAGACAGAAAAATTATGGGAAAAGCAATTTAGCGCAGGGTGCATTCCCGGGAAAAAATGTATTTAAGAAAGTACCTTTTCCCCTACCTCATACATTACTTAACTACTTTCGTGCAAAATGTATATATATTTACTAATTATTGAACATGTTACATTAGGTTTTGAAAACATGTTAAATAACAACATGCTTTTTTTTTCTCTGTCTCTCACTCTCTTCCCCATCCAGTTTTAATAACCTTTTCTTGGCAATTTACAATCCGTTTTGGAAAGTAATTTTGAGATGGCTCAAAGAGATTAGAGCCATCCTCTCTCTCTCTCTCTCTCCATCAGCATTTTTCTTTTCCCATCATCACACACACGCCATTCACATCAACATGAACATGCCTTGGTTATGATATGATATTATATTATGATTTTTTCCTCTTATCAAACTCAACTTTTCCTAACCTTGCATTTCTCCCTCCCTGGGTAATAGCATCTCCCCTACCATGAGAAAATATTTTTCTTCGCACAAAATAATAATCCCTCCCTCTCTCTCCTCTTATATCTATTCTCCTCGAAATATAGCCATGCATGTGGGAATGAGAAAAAAATCCAGGTAAGTTAAGATATGATATGGAGTGATATTCCCTTCCTCAATCTCAATATATGTATTTTTATTTCTTCCACTTTCTCCATTTTTACTCACACATAACCTGTTCAATAGTAAGTAAACTATATTATGTAGTTGCTCCTCATTTCATTTCATTTCCCAAGCCAGGCAGGGTGAGCAATCCTCTCTCTCTCCCTTTCCATCTATCTAATTCTCATACTTGAGTAGGCTTGTTTGGAATGAGTGGCGGTACCAAGGCTTAGATCAGGAGATGGTGATGATGGTGAAAAATATATATTGGAATGGGTGGGGAATATGAAGAAAATCTGCTCGTTTCACTTGAGCTCTTATCACTTTTTTTCCTTCTCTTCCTCTCTCTCTTCCCATCTTCGTTTCGTCCTACCTTCTGGAATAGGAATCAGAGTTCATTTTTCTTCTTTTGCCACTCGGCAAGTCAGCCAACCGATGACTGCACACATGGAAGGAAAGCCTTTCCCATATTTACTCAGAAATTGGCCATACTTATATAAGAAGGTAATATTATTTTATTCCAAAACCGAAGGGAAAAAAGAGCTGACTTGGATTTACATTTTAAAAAAATAGCGTAATGTGATGCGATATAATAATATATGAGGAGGAGGCAGGTATCTTCTTAAATTGTAAACAGAAGACAAGACAGAATCGGGGAGGTTGAGAGAGGTGGTTTTTAAAGCCAAAGCGGCTTCCATTTTTTCTCTAGTTTTTCAGCTTGGAATATTTTTTTCTCGGGGAAAATGTGAAAGTCTTGTATAAGTAGGTACACATCTAACTTATGATGGGGAAATTTAAAAAAATCTATTTTGATTTTTCTTGGAGAATTTAATTTGTAATTGTGAGGAATTGGGAAATGAGAGAACGTAATAGAATTTAAGTCATAAGTTGATACATATATAGTTCTTGCACGATAAAATATCATGGAGTGAAAGTAGGTAGGTAGTTACTTTAAAATTATAAACAAGCCTCAGTTAAGTTGAGTATGTGTAGCACATATACAATATGAATCATGGGTTGTTAGAGAAGGACTCCTGCTTAATGGGGACATGTACGTCCTTCCTGATCATGTTTATCAACAGACATGGAAGTATTTAATTTTTTAATAAATGCTCGACCATAGTGGTAGTTATAATATGACGAATGGTTATATACCCCTGGACCGAACTGACAGTCACTCTATCCGTTTCATAAATTATAGAGCTAGGCTTTCCCAAAACGTATTTTCAGGTATGCATGGTTGTTATTCCAATTCCGGAATACGATGAATCTTGATTTTTGGGAGAGTTACTGTAAGTACAACAAATAATTTCCGGCATCCCACCATCACTATCACAAATTATTATTATTATAATGCTTAAACCATCGATATGAGACAATAGTGGATGTCTGTCCATTCCAACAATCACTTGGGTATTAGCGGATTATAGCATATGTGATCTTCAAAAGTCGCCTATCCTATATTCACCTATCCAGAATCCGCACATTCAAATAGGACGAAGTCACCTAATCGAAAATGATACTCACTACCACTGAGAAAGTATGAAAAACGAAGTTCCAAATTTCAGATAAAAAGATATAATTTATGCGGTGATCTCCTTCAGGCCGTGGTGTGTTGATGCATCACACAACTTCCACTTGAAACCAAGTCAGGGCATTTTCATTAATTTTATACAGGAAATATTGAATTATGTCAATGTGTGAATTTCGGTAAAACATGATAAATGGTTTTTAAACAAATTTCAATAATTTGCGACTTTCGAAAAAGTCACTTTTGGTGTACACCAAATATGAATTTAACTTACTTTCCCAAAACTATAAATTATCTTGCTTCAAAAGATGCACAGTGGTAGGATACGACTTAGTTCGAAACCTGAGGTCAAAATTCGACCTTTGACCCGATTAATTCATCTTTGAATTTTGACCGGAATTTTGAAGTTTAAAAAAAAATGATCTTTAATTGATAAAGTTTTATGGATTTCGGTTATTTTGAAGCTGGAATATAATGTCCTATGCCTGAAGTATATTACGCACCAAAAATTTTGACAAACAAGTTAAAAAGGAGCTAATTATTCACTAATTACGATTTTAATTAAATGTTAATTATTTTTAATTGCTGACGGATAATGCACTTTTTGAGAATATAGTAGCATGAATTAGACCCTTAGCAATCGAATGCTTCCATTAGAATCACCCATATGGAAGAATGGTAAGCCCGATTGAGGTTTAAACAAAAAAAATTGACCGTTGGCATTTTACGACCAAGAAAAACATGTCAACGGTCAATTTTCCTCCCCAAAACAACCCATGCTGTAAGGTTTTTTGTTTAAGACTCAATCGAGCTTACCATTCTTGCGAAAGGATATGGGCGATTAGAATCTACGCAGACCGTCGCCAACCCAAGATATAAGCATTTAATTTCCGAATTTTTGTATTTACTTAAGCATACAAAACTTCTGAAATCGGAATCTGTATTTGAGGTAGCGTTGTTGTAAGCTCAACAAATACTTTATGGCATCGCACGATGACATATTTGTAAATTAACGCTTATGCTAACGGGATGAGATCATAAGTGTATGTCTGGCCTTGCCAGCACTAACACGATAAGTCTCAATTTTTTCATTATATTTTTGTCAATTTATCAGTTGGAGACATCATGTAGGTCAAGTATGATTATACGACAACCGGAAACTAGATGAGGATGGCTCAAAGGTCAAGATCAGACAACTTTCATTAACAATCCCGTAAAAAATGCATTATCTTTCGGAAGTCTCACGTTCTCTAGATTTTAACAGGAAACATGTAAACATTTATAATTCACCTGTTCGATGACGAATGCGTAAAATTTGTCAGGTAAAACCAAAACTAAGGCGTCCTTCGCCCGATGTCACTCCATACATAAATATATGACCCGTTTGTGTAGTCCAGAGATCAAGTTACTCTCTGTAATATTTAGGTAGTAAGAATGAAACATCTTTCCCCGAATTGATTTCCAATTCCCATCCAATATTGACTACTCTTTGGGGGACTCTTCCTAACCCTACAAAATCTATCTGTCACATTACGTTACAAACGTAATACATTTTCCCCTGCGACAATCTTATATTCCAAGAAAGCCTGAACCTGTATTTTAATATCATTCCTCCTCCTCTACCTATCATATCACAGCTCAGTAAATCAATCGCCCGACTATAAAACTAAGTTTCAGCCTTGTCTTAAGTTTGTTTTGTCTGGAGAAAGTAGGGAAAGGGAGAAGGTTAGCCTATCACTACACGATCACATGAGAAAGGACATGATAACATCATCAGCATCATATTCCTTCTCCTTCCCCCGTTTTGTTTACTCCGAAAGGGAAAATGTGTTTAGGAGGGAATTGTGTCATATATCAAATTTGTATTTATATTACAGGTTTTTTCGCACTATTTACCATATTCACACTCCCCCCATCCCACTCCACCAAGACAAACAAGAACAAGAACACACACTCCTACAACAACATGATATAAGATGAAAATCTCCAAGGTCTAAAGGTATGGAAATAAATTCCGAGAAAGGAGGAAGAGAGAAATGGGGAATGGGAAGAAAATTCGGTTATCTTGGAAGATCTTACTTTGTTGTCTGGTGTAATATCCAAGTAAATGGATATCGCCATTTCCCCTAGTACCAAATATATTGTACTGGATAACTTTTTTCTCTCCGACGATGAGGGTATGCAAGCAAACAAAGTGTTTTGATGGAAAAAATAAATCGAAACTTTTCGCCCCTCCCCAGAAAAAATAATAAAACATTCGGGAACAAAGTTTTCCAGCAAGGGAGAGGGAAAACTCCTCCAATTTTTTTTCCGGGATGAATGTCTGTGATTGGTTATTGATTTCAAAACTTTATTTATTATTATGATCCACCCTGGAAGCTTTATCATTGCTGGGGCATTAAGTATCATCGAAATATGGCTTGTGTTGTACTTAAAGTATAAATAATATTTTGTCCTTCTCGTAAATAAATTTGTTTACAACGGAGTGTAGGCACGGAGCCGAAATTCAAGAATTACAGATTGATCGATAGTTGACAACATCAATTTAGCCTTGAATCAATGTTATTATAGTAAATTAGGGAATGTGTCCTAAATATAACATAAAAGAATAACATTTGATTTATTTCGGATCAATGATCAATAAGAACATGTCTACAGAAGTGGAATTCATGCCTATCTACTTTCATCAATTATTCGACTAATACCGGTAATGGACCTTTTAACTTATTGTCAACGAGGATGACGAAAACATTATATTTCGACGTCCACATATCACATATCACAAGTTTTTATTTAGTACATTATTTTGACATTTGTCCCTCTTAGGGTCACCGTATCCCCCAGAAATATAGATACTCACGGCTGAGGTCATGGCGTATGGTACCTTTCTGCAAAAATTGTGAAAATTGATCAGGTAACGTAAACAATAGAGTGACAACGGACAGACAGACAAACTTTTGAAAAACCACAAAAAATTACAGCTCCACAATAATGTCATCTGAAAAAATTCCCCTGTTGTCGACGCATCGGCTCCACCCAAAATAATTCTGTCGATTCCAACATTTACTTCAAGTTTGGCAGTACACCATATTTATATATTTATTTATCACTTTCACCTCTCTCACTCCCCAAACAGGAGCAAAAAAAGGGGTTTGAAAAAATATCAAATATTCATCATTATTCATTATGAATGATCACACTCCGATATAAAAATATGTGCATAGATAATAATGTAGTCCAGCTCCAATTCATCTATCGTTTAACATTTTTTCTCTGTTTTTGGGTACCCGACACAACCCGCTCATAAAAAAAAGAATTTCAGCTTTACACCCAACTCGCAATAGTTCATAGCTACCTATATACCTTTCGGAAGCAGATGCAGCCAAGGAAAAAAAACGCTAAGAACCAAAAAGGAATACCACAAATCCCAAGTTTGAAGAGCATCTTGTTAGAAAGTTCCCCTCTAGCCATGAATTTCCTACACCTTGGAAAGGAATTTGTGTGAAAGGTAGCGCCAGGGAAAGTTCTGAAACCTTAAACTAAATCCACTATGCTTGTTTCTCTTTCCCTCTTGCTGGAGGGGAATTTACAAAAGTATCCAGGTAGGAATTTTTTATGTATGCATTTTTATAATATGGGATGGGTTTATATTTTGTTAGGGCAATTCTGAATTTTTTACGAATTTTTTCACCCTTTTGCCCTTCATGGTCATCAGACCGCACCATGCACCATGCTGATCCTGATGATCACTGATTAGGAGCATGCTAAACTAAAACCGTGTTCATTTAACTAAGAAGGATTAAATATTTAACGAAGTTTTAGCCTGCGGTTCACCTTGAAATTCCCTTGAAAAGAGGGTAAACTTCATCAACAGCATCAGCATCACTTTTCCCCGAACATAATTAAATACTATCCATATCAGTAGCTGAACTATATCCTGTAACGAATGACTGACTACACACCCTCCAACAAATACAAAAAATCGGTATTTTTTCAGGGAATACAAATATCCGACGTCCAACCATATCTCTATCAGATCAAATGAATAAATATCTAGGAATATTTCCCCTGCTGTTGAATGGAATGGAATGTTTTCTTCCACTGTCCGGAAGCATTCAGCAAATAATCCGCTGACTATCCAGAAAAAAAATATGGATATATTTCTAACGGATGCATAGGCACATGATCATCGTGATCATGATCATTGTTGGAAACTTCATAAATAGTACATAGCTGCATACATATCTAACCTCATGCCTCCTGCAATGCCAACAATGGATAGCTAACTAAGCTTGTGGAAAGAAAAGTAAAACGAACTGGAAAAAAACTCTTCTTTTTGGCTCCAGGGTAAAGAGATACAATTTTTCTTCCCATGTTCCTCCCTGACTGATTGGTATGAATGGTGTGGGGAATTTCATACATAAATCATCTACTCTTATATGTATTATGTTGGATGTTGCACATTTTCAACAATTCCCAATTTACTTTTACTTTTTCCGACAGAACCATACCCAGCCAGACCCAGAGCAGGCTAATACTTATCAGAGAGGAAGAAAGGAGAAGACATGACATTAGTTGGGGAACTATCTCCTTTTGCACCGACAGCCAACAACCGACAGCCGACCTACCACCCACCTCCCCATCATATCATCACAGGCACATATGCACACATACAAAAATATGTGTGTATTTACGGCATTGTTATATTCTGACTATGACATTGAAGGGGAAAAGAATTTTTTCTTGGAGGTAAAAGGTAAACGGCTTTCCTTTTCCCTCCCCCTTCATCCATCCATCCACATTCTCCCCACACAAGGGAATCGGAATCAGTGAAGCGGGAGCTCAAGAAGAATGAGTGAAGTGAGGTGAAGAAGAAAAAAGGAGAACTTTCTCCCATTTTCCCCCCAGCCCTGCTTTCTCCACACAACAGAACAGAACAGATAGATATGAATAGAATGTAATAAAAGTAATAATATATTGGGACAGGGCGGATAATATATAAATAGCTAATATCTGAATCTGAACTGAACTGAACTATCATATTTATCATTCGTTGCACATGAAAGTATAATATGATATGATACCGATATAATGGGAAGGGATACCCATCAAAAGAAATGCTTTCATAATGGGATTGTGCACCTGTTGTAAAAAAAATATTGAGTGAGATGATATGATTTGAGATGATATGATATGATCAGCAGAAAGGAATAGGATCTATACATGCAGTGATAATGTGATGTGATCATGATCAGGAAAGACCAAAATGAATGAATGATGTAATGATGTGATATGGGTGGGTGGGTGAAAGGTGGGAACGGAGCAATAGGTTCCCTTGGATATTACCCACCTGTACCTATTTGTTAAAAATATATCTTGAGGGAGAGGGAGGTAAAAATGGGAAATGGCAGAAGAAGAAACCAGAATATTTCTGTATAAAAATAAGTACATTTAATGTCATCCCCATCATTTCAAAAAAACTTGGCGGAGTCAGTAAAGAAGAAAACTTTGTACAGCACATTTCCTCCCCAGTCAACTTCAATTATCACGGTCGAGTCGAGGGAGAGAGAAACAACTGCCAAGGTATGTATGTCCTGTCGTTGTGGTGTAAATAAAATGTTTTCCGACTGATTTACCTTAGCACATGGCCAGGTGGATATTATGTTATCGGTTGGTTTGATTTAAGGGACTGGGACTTCGTAGAAATCGGAATTCAGGTTAATTTCTATTTTATACTTTAATGTCGTGGTTCTCCTCATATTTCCCTTTTGAGGGCGCAAATGTAAAACAAGTAATTTACTTCTATTATGGCCTGACATGATGTTTAAAACGGAATTGCATATTCTGTAATTTGTAGCAAAAATGTATGCATTCCCTAACCATTTCCAACATTCTTAATTGGAAACATGAACATGATATAACTTACTTGAAACTGGAATAAGACGTGGACGAAGTTTTTTTTTCATTCCGGGGAGAAAAATGTAGAGTGAGCAAAAAAAATAGTTAAAACGATAATGATGTCAACTTTGCATCCGTGTCGAAAGGACAGGGATGGGAGGCTGTCTCATATTTTTCTCCAACCCAAAAACTTTCGCCTTCCTCAGCATTGTTCACAACATTCGTTAAATCAACAAAATAAAGAAAGTTTTCTTAGATGAAATGAAACCAAAGCAAAAATATATGCCATTATACTTATACCATCATAGAATGGAATAATATTCGTGTATTATACCGTTGAGTATACACAATGTGTGTGTGGTCCTGGTTGTTTGAATATGAAGAGAACGCGGAAGAAAACTTTTGTCATTGAAAAGGGAGCGTCGTTGTTAGCCGTACAGAAAATTAGATAAATAAAAACCAAGTTATTACAAATAATGCACTTCTTGTCAGGGGAAAGTAGAAGTAAAAGTGGAAGTAGAAGCAGTGTAGTCATATATATAAAAGTTGAAGAAATGTTGAGCTGGATACTTGACGGAAGAAAAACAACAACTCAAATTCCCCCTTAATAAATTACAAGAATATTTTCTTTTCCCTTTCATTTTTAATAAACTGATGCGCTCATAGTTTGTGAGACTTTCAGTTCTCTAAATTAAGTATTATTGCCAAGTCGAATGACATTATTTCCATTTTCATCCACTCTCCCGGAAAAAAAAGTTCAGATACATAAATATGTTAAGATATTCGATGCGATGATACTATCCAAGAGACATAGATGCTATGTAGTATTTCTTACCTCATTACCAAAACCGGAACCTGGCAAGCCTGGAAGGTCTAATGGCCATGGCCATGTTATGCAATCCTAATGAGATCATCCTCTCTTCCAGAAATGATAAATATTTTTTAACAAGCTCATGTTCCCCTCTGCCAAAATGAATGCTGCACTCCTAAGTCTACCATCCCATACAGGAAGCAGAGTAGACTGACCGTTTACCCTTTCCACATTAAAAGCTTGCAAATAGGTATAACTAGAGCCATGAACCGGAGTAGAAAGATAATTATATTATGAACTAGATAGGTTTACGTAACATTTAGAAATACGCGCAATAACAATTCACTTCCGTCCATTCGGTCCACTCTCCTCTCTCCATATTTTGGGGATGAGATGGTCGGAGGAGAAAATGGAGCAAACACGTCGTAAATGATTACGAGAGGACTATGACTCCTCAGCATTATATAAATAACTGATGGAGTATCACCGCCCATTCATATTCCTTCCAAAACAAAATGATGACTGGCTTGGCTCATCCTTTTAACTCGGATCCTTTTATATTTTACCTTCACAATTTCTCAAAAGTAAGTGAAAAGTGATGGGATGGATGGGATCCATCCAAGGCTTTCTATCCAGGTGAAAACTAATTCATTCATAACAAAGTTCCAAACTCTGGATGGTGGACGATGTTGGTCATAGTCAGGGTCTATATTTCAATTTCCAAATGGATAGGGACATATCACCATCTCCATCACCATCACCATCCTACTTGTTAAGACCTTGATGGGATCCAACAAGGGGGATTCTGGTGACTACACAAATTTTACCAGTGGAGGGAAAAGGATGAGCTCATTGATCCCTTTGAAGACAGTATTGAAAGAGAAAGACGCTTAATGAGGCTTTTATACATAGCCCAATATCCATCCCATCCCATATCCACCACCATCCCCATTCACTATCAACCATTCTGCCCTGTCAGCAGATATACTTTCATTACTCCACACAACTTTCTCCTCCGCCTCACAAATTGACATTACGGAAGTTTAGGGAATGGGAGACGGGATAGAAGGGAAATAGGCTATGTATATGGCCCAAAATTTCAAACCCTATTAATATCATATATCAATAAACTTGTGACATTGAGTGGGGGAGACTGTCTTTCTCCTCAGCCCTGTATAATAATTTTCTGTTTGAACGTGAAAGTGAATATATCCACTCCAAACTTTCTAAAAGCCAAGTTTAAGTTTGGGCTTTGGGTGCGCTGAAAAAAAAATATAATTGACGTTGTTCAAAGTGAAAGCATATGGAATGGGGGGAAGGAAGAGATAGCAGCAGTTTATCTCTGGATGTTCCTAATAGAAAGGAGGAATACAGATACAAGCCATCCTTCTTGCTTTTCTTATGTATATCAAGCCAAGCAATAACATTTTTTCCTCCACCGGAACTGCGTAGATCTAAAAATGACATGAGAAACATGGAACCCGGGACACATAAGAAGTTCTAAAGTGTGACATTGTATTCCAGTTGGGGATAAGGATAAGCTAAAATGTAAATGTAAACCAACTTGTTTTTCCACAACTGAACCGAACCAAACCGGTAATAAAGAGCCTTTGTCGGTTTACGCTCTCGGTTATCAAAGAGTCCTAACAGCTTGCATTAAATTAAACTGTGGCGGCTTTCGGCATTTTTGATTTGTTATTTTAATTTTGGCCTTGTCGAGTTTTCTAATTTGGAGGGGGAAATGTTTTCCTCCGAAATTAGGGAATGCATGACAGATCCAAAAATATAATGTTGCAAAGTCATGAAATATAAGTCAATAATGTATGCCTGGGCTTCTGCATCATTACTCATCCAGATTTTTAGGTAAACACCACCAAGCCATACTAGTCCTTAACTGGATTGGGATTCCCTACAATTTTTCCACGTTATCGTTACTAACCACCGTGAAGGACCGCACTTTCTATATGCCAGGATGAGTGGGCTGCAATTTGCAATCCCGCTCCAAGCCCTTCTCCTTCCTCATCTCCTCAGCCTGATTTCCTCATATCCCAGCCATATCCAGATATAAGCTAGCAGATAGGACCTAGTGTGCGGTCTAATAATTAAAAGGGAAGGAGGAGCCCAGGACTAAGGTGGAGGAGAGGAGGGGAGTTGAAGGGGGCTCCAAATTATTCAACGTGACTTAAAGGTTAGAAGAGCATCACATTCACATCCCATCACAAGCACAGACATATACAAACTGACTTACACTTGAAAATAACTTAAGTCATGTACACAACCCAAATATCTGTATGTAGTGTACACTCCAAGTCTCGAGTCGACCTCACTGTCTCTCTTTCCGGGAAAGTGGGAAAGGGAAAGCTCAAGCTGATTGTGATTGTGAGAAAGAAGCGGAGGAAACGAGAAAGAGAGAGAGAACATTTTGACGGGAAATTTTTTTTTTTGAGAATCTATATTGCATGGTATGGGAGAGAGCTGGGAATATGCCTATATCCTTCCCTATCCAAACAACTTGGACAAACAAACAGGAAAAGAAAAGGAGAAAGTCAAAGTAACGGAGAATGAGAGGGAAAGCGCAGGAGAAGGAAAAAAATAACTTGGGACAAGATGGGAAAGTGAATGAACGTATTTATATATCTAAATTGCATTATACGAGTATAAGTAAGGTTGAACGTCGGAGGATTAAAACACTTTCCCTCCTGTAATATGAATGAAGCAACAGAAGAGAATCACTTCGGCTCCACACGAGGGACGAGAAAAAAAGCTGTTGGAGAGTCAACCTGACTAAATATATCTACTTATGGCATATATCCAAAGAGGCACTTGGACATGTTCCCCAATGGCCAGTCCTAGAGGGCTGACGAGAGTGGAGAGGATTCTTTAAAAATAAGAGACAACTCTTCCCCCCATCTCCTTCTACTCCCCTCACGTTTCATTATAAACACTTAAATACTCTCTCTCTCGACGTGGAGGAGGAACTTAAGGTTGGAGAATGGATTGGAGAGCAAGTCCAAGTCCACAGTCCCTAGTCCCTTGCCCGATATAGTCACCAGAGCAGGGTGAAAGTAGAACTATATCAACCTATGTGAGAAAAGTATATGTACTTGCTTGATCCTCTTGTTTCTAAATCCTTTTTTTCTAATCCTGGTTCTGGGTGGATCAGTTCCAGAGGATAACTAGGCATTTTATAATGAAGACATTCTTCTTCCTCTCCCCATCTTGAAAACTCCCCAGAGTGGGCCTGAGCTCTCACTTGAGAGATCAAAGGAATTGGAACTGGCGGTGGGTAATGGGCAGGTAAATAGCGCTACACTTTGTCCTCCTCAAGAAAGAACAACAAGGGCGGGAGGGAGAGAGAAAAAAAATGTGCGGAGGGAATTATTTGGAATGAAACCGGGAAGTAGAACTGAAACGGGAAGAAAATGTAAGAGAGAAAGTAGAAAAAAGTTGAGATCCTCGGATCCTGTGATCCTGATCCCGATGTACGTGGCTTGGTTTGGTGTGGTATGGACCAAGTCAGTTTTTTTTTCTTTTCCGTCTTCCCTTCCCCATATTCCTTACTTAAGTCAAGTCACAGTTCCGCTGGAGAGGGAAAAGTGGGGAATGGGGAAACAGAGATTGGATGGAGGGGGGACGACTCTCGTTCAAACTCCTCCAGTGCGACTCCCTCCATTCCCGTTGTTAGTATAGTTAGCCCATGGAGAGATCCACTGGGCTAGGTTAGAGCCGCTGATCATATCATCCCGAAACCAGGTCGTGGTTAAGAGGCTCACACAGAAGCAATTTCAGTCTCGGCAGGAGGTTTTTAGCCAAGTCGCTTGGGAGTAATTCTTACCCTTTCCCTTGCCCATTTAACACTTTTGCTTCTTGCACTGTTCTATTATAGTAGACACAGTACAAATACAGAAGAAGAAAAAAACTAAAAGAGTTGGAGTTAGAAATAATGTACGGAGAAACGGATTGGGAAAGTCTAAACTTGTGCATCTCATTCATTCAATCATTCATGTATGACAGCCACTTGAAGCACCACCACCACCACTATACTTAAATACAGACTTAGGTAACACCAACAACCTTCACCACCGCCACCATCCTGGTGCTTACACCGTCATCCATTTACTCATTTCATCAAGATCCTCATCATCACCTCCCACCCCCAAAGATAATTTTGTTACACTCCCCAGCTTAACAAAATTATTGGAAATTTAGCAGCAGTAACCCTTTAAATGGCTAGCATTTATATTTTCGAATGTGGATTAGAGGACGAAGGTCGGGATCATCAGCGGCGCAATACTTCCATTTTAATTCTCCGGAAATAAACATATTATCTTTTATCTTCCATTTAGTGATTCCAAATGATAAGTAAGTAGACAGAGTTAGATGACGATGATAAAAATCGCCATTAGCCATAGCCATAGCAATGCTCAAGATGTGCTGCTGGCGGAGTAGGTATTATGTAGTAACGTTAGTTATTTTGACTCAACTTAAGCAACATCAGTCCCTCGCATGTATACCTACCCACATGTATTCCTCTGGTTGGTTAGTCAACAGATAACCTGATTGTGATTGATTAGCGTTTTGAAGGGGAAAACTATTTTCTTAATTAGATTTTTGGTGGAGGTGGTGGTGGGGCTGATGGTGGTGAAACAGCACGTACAGGAATCATTGGAGTAGTTATCAAGGGCCATTTCCCAACACACTCGAATTGCTTCAGAGAAGAAGAATGCAATCCAAACCTCCTTCCTATACTGCTTGCTGACTAACTAGTTCCTATTTTCGGTCCGGTTGAACTGGTTCCTACACACTTCCAGAAGCAATAACAGCAGCACTTCCACCAAACTATTCCAATTTGATTGAGAGCATCCATTCCCCCCTCTTTTGTGAATGGAATTGTCGTCATTGGCTGTTGGTCGCCCTTGTTTAGTTTTATTATTCCTCTTAACTTCGTCTAAAATTGGACGGGGGAAATGTGGGACACTGCACTGTCCTTTTTGATGTCTAGACCATGTCAGAATAAAAATTACCGAGGACGAAATTACATTCCCATTCCCCCCACTCCATTATCATATCCACTTCTAATGAGAAATAGACGTAAGGATGTACCTAACTACTACAATTGGGAAATGACATTGATGATAATGATAATGATGATAAGGGAAATATTTTTTTTCTGTAGAAAAAAAAACTCCAATTCAATTAATCGGTTGGATAAGCCAAAACCAGCCCAAATTTAACATGATCAATTGGAATGCATATTAATAATCCAATTTTCATTTTCCACTAATTTCTACTAATAATGGAATTGACTGCTGCATTTTTTATTCTGGGTCCCCCAACCCATGTGGATAAAATGTTTTTGACAAAGTTGGTATTAAAAAAATACAATCATCAATGAATAAACTTTATAATGAGCTGTCTCTCGAGTAGTAAGCCATACACGTGTTCCATCTGCCACAGCAATTTCCCAATTAATTCAACTACTTAAATATTGGTACTCCCACTGGGAAATGCATATTTGGAAACCAGCATCATTATTCATTACCAATTCCAAATTTTACGCATGAATTTAATTGACTTGTTCACGGTGAGGGAACAAAATTATTATTTTTTTTTAAAAATAAGTCAGACATTTGCCATACGGTGATGATCCCTTCCCACTGATTCGACATATTCATCCCAACTTGTTGTAAAGTAAAACTTTGCTCAACATGTTCCCAAATGTTAGTTTTCCCTACTTTATTTTACCAGGAAAAAAATAAACTTTTTTTATTAAGCTTAATCCAATCCATAACCTTTTACATGACTTGAGCAGGGAAGAGACGGGCGAGAGGAAACTAGAAAAAAAAGTTTTGCTTTCACGTCTCCGGTTCTTGTCTCAGCTCATGCTAGTCCTCTCCCACCAGTTTTTTCTCCTCTCCTTTAACCCAAAACCAAGTCAATAAGAGAGTGCGGATACGGAATTGGAGGAGGATGACAACCAAGCATATCATCTTTCTTCCTCATTTATGACAACCCAAATATATAACCGCCGCTACTATTGGAGCGATCACTTCACTTATCTGAACAACTTGGTTAAGTTCCTTTACTCCCCTAATTCGGAAAAGAGCTAACTCTCCCACCCTTTACCTTCCTCTCCTCAAATCCTGATTGTGAAAGTGTGGGAATAACTGAAGTAGTCATAGTCATGGGTCCTTCTACTTCTATGTCACCTTTTACGAGCCTTCATCATAATTTCATATATGAGTCATGAGTGGGAGTCTGAATTGGAACGTGTCTTGTCTTCAAAGGTTAGTTATAACGAGGAGTAATAAGTTCCCTCGACATCACCTCCTCCACCGCCAACACCAACTCCATCCCCACCTCCAACTCCTGCTCCTTTCACCTTTACCCACTTTTTATTTAATAATGGGCTGGTTCGGTCCTTCCTATAATGCTATCGGGTCCCTACCGTATATATAAAATTCAATTGCGGTGGTATGGAATGGGTGGAGAGAGGGTCTCGCTTAATGTTAGCTCCACCGTCCTGATATAATTTTCACTTTTTTATAGACTAAATTCTTGTAAAAAAGTTTTCCCACATAGTTTTTTCTCAGCTTTATTCCCACCCACTAGAAATAATTTTTTTTACCGAGAGGAGAGCAACCACTTTAATTAAAACCATACTTTTCCTCTTCAGTCACTTCCACCTCCACATCATCCAACCACCACCACATTCTTAGCTTGATTTTTTTTGCTCATTTTTCAATAAAAAAAACTCCAAACGAAAATGGCTCGCTAAATAAGTCAAACTATGAATGTGACGTTGTGCGAGATAAATGTGAAAGGGAGAAGTCAAGAAAGGAGAGAAAAAAGCTGTCCTTCAACTTTCAAGTTTGTCCTGATTGTGAATTGAATTCCACCTTAAAAGCGTAAAAATTACCTGGGTGATAGTAGCCGTGTGAAAATATTAAGTTAAATGATAACGACCAATAACTATACCAGTTTTTCGGATTTTTTCTTTCACACTTTTTCTCCTTTCCACCCAAATTGACATTTGGAAAAAAATAAAAGCCTTCCCTAAGTGAGGACATGCTACGAGAAAAGTAACTAAACTGGCAAGACATATAGATATATACATAGATACATATTCATACCGATTACACTTTTCCTCTCTTCTCTAAATCAGGTGAATTGTGAAGTGAAAGGAAAAGTGCAAGAAGGAAGAGAAACTCCATTGTCAGGTGTGTGCGGGGAGAGAATATATATCTATATTAACCCTTATCTATCCGTCATTGTGATGCCTTCATTCATCCCAGTCAGTTACCTTGAAAGGGGACCTCATGTTCCCATCCTTGCCATCCATTCCTCCCCACTGAATTGGTTTCTTTTCGGGAGAGAGGAAGAAAGAAAGTGAGGAAGGAGAAGGATATAGGCGGGAGGAGAAGGCAAGTCAAGCTAAAGCCAAGGCACACAAAAAATTTGAATATGAATAGTGTGACTGATGAAAAGAAGAAGGAAAAATCCAATTGAGCATGAAATTGCAGAAGATAGCGGCACCGATGACTTTCTCTCTTCCCTTTCCACCCGATATCTTTTTTTCCCTCCCAGGAGCTGATGGAGACCCATATAGACATATTGAAAGAAATATGGTGATATGGGCTTGGTGTCACTGGGAATATGTACACGTAATATCCGTGTATGGCTTCATCTATAAATTGTTGGGAAACGGCTGGGAGTGAAATTGGGAAGTGATGGGAGAAGAGAGGAGAGGAGAGAAAGGGAAAAGTCATTTGGAAATATTTCGTTTATCAATTTGGAGAATAAACTGGAAGAAGCTTTACAATAACCGATAAGGGAGTGGAGTCAAGTCAAACAAGTTCATGGCGGGACTCTCTTGTCGTCCTTGTTATATCAGTTTTTTTTATAAAAGGGAAAAAATAAATATGGAAGTTTTTTTATAGGGTGGATGATGATGATGATGATGATATTGATGATGATATGGATGGTGGTGAATGGAATGGAATGGAAACTTTCAACAAGATGGATACATAATGTATCCCTCTGTGTGTAATATAAATAGAGCTTGAAACCATTTTCATATTACTTGGGATGGGATGATGATGATGAATAAATTGAGCGATTCCAAACGGAATGGTTGTCGTTCAGGTAGGTGGTGGTAATGTAATAATGGAGAATAAGCATAATTTAAATGGCCCAAGCCTTCCAATGGAAAGCAAACACATAAAATATATTTTGCCCGAGAAACTCCCCATTTCAATTTCAACTGTAATAGGTTTATTGAACAGGAACGGGGGAAAACGGAGGCGGCTGCTAATGTCTTTGCGTCCCTTCTAATTATTTCAGTTTGTCTGAGGAGAAAACGTGTTTCCTTCGTGCCAAGGCAATATAGAAAGCTAGACAAATCTGTAATGGGGGTGGTGGAGGTGGTGGGGAATGACTTGAGCCTTGGAAATAAGTAAGTGAGTTGTGGAAATAAAAATATATATTTTCTTTCCTCAGGGCTATCATCCCACATCCAATCCATTCCAATTGGAAAACTTGGGTGGATGGAATATGGACTACATCTCGAATGGGATTGAATGGAATGGAGGTTAGGCAAGACTTGACTCTCTGCTTGAGAAACTCCGTTGTAGAAAATGGGAATATGAGTGTGGGAGATGGAGAGAGTGGCAACAATAAAGTAATTGACATTGTCGAGTGCGTCCAATAATTACGGAAGTTTGCTCAATATTTTCACCAGCAAGCGCAGCGTCTTCTCCGCATTACTTCCATCCAATCCAGTTATGAAATGGCATGGCATGATATGATATGAATAACGATTGAACCCATAATCAGATTTGGGGAAAGGAAAACGAGCTAAATTTTTCCCATATTGGAGGGGGGAAACTTTCTTAACTGCAATATCTTCGGGTGGAGAGAAGTGCCATAAATGGGATCTGATTTAGAGCTTCGCTCCCGTTTAAAAAATCAACTGAATCATTATTGATTTTCTCCATGGGAGGATAACAAGAACCTAAAGGTTTTATTTATTACTACTGAGCAGGGTCTTTTCTAACCAGTTTCCTGGAGAAAGTTTTCTTAGGGAAAAATGACTAATGGAAGAATGCTTTCATCTGGTTCATTTCATCTCATATGACACACCCAACTCCAACCCAACCAGCTACTCTCCCTATATGTATGTCATTTTTTATACTTAAGACAATATTTAATCAAAATGTTGACATCTTTTCCTTTCTCTCTCTTTTTGGCTGTCTACCTGTCTACCTGGTTGGTCTACCTACATTTTGAGGGGAATATGTGTAATAAAAATCTGTTTTTTTTTCTACTTAATCCACATCTGATTCATTATATGGGTGGAGGATGGGGTGGAGAGGTTGTTCTCGTTGACATTTGAACTTCATTCCCAATCCACCGCTACTTGGAATGGAAATGGAATGATAATGGCGGTGGTGGTGTCGGTGTTGGTGTGAGCACTGCACAATCCATGCATGAAAAAGCAGATTTGCCCAGAGCAAGGAAGGGATTTCCCTTGACGAATATGTACATAAAGTTCTATTACTCTTGTTATCATCATCCCATCCCATTCAATGAAAATGGACGGAGGCTGGGTCACGTTGGTTTGGTTCAGTCAGGCTTGGAAGGAGTGTGATGGGGAAAACAGGAAATAATAAACAGTGAAGAAAATAGTAGAGAAAGCTGAGGGAAGAGAGAAGTGAAAGTGAAAGCAAAGCAAACCAAGTGTATTTATATTGGCCTTCAGTGATAAATAAATTTAGCAAATGTGACACATGAACCCACTAACAACAACAACTGGAATGAAATGATGAGCAAAATATATATATACCAAGCTATATGTTATATCTGCAACACATTCCATTACATAATATGTATAACTCCTCTCATACATAAATAGTTCAATAAAGATAACAATGGGATGGGATGGAATGCATCATCATCATCCTCATATCCTCCTAATGTGAGGAAGTGCAGGGAAATAATCTTCTCACTTCTTCTCAAGCAATTCTAACAGTTTCCCTATTAAGTCGAGTATTATTATTGGGTTGGGTTGGACTTGGATTTGGACAATATATCTAACTATATATAAGTATCACAGTTACGTATAATATAATCGTGTTTATTTCTCTCTCTCTGCTCCCCCGAGCCAAAACCCCAAACCCGTGCAAAAAAGGGAAAGCACATAAGCAAATAAATAAATGGGATTGCGGTTTTTGAAAACGTCTTCATAATAGCCAAATGCATTATTACAAACGTTCAAAGATTAAATAAGGTTAATGGGGCTTCATCCTGTTTTCATTCACAAGCCCATTCACAACTCTCTCTCAAACATGGACACAGACATAAAGAGAGAATCCGACACACATTCCCTCCCTCACTCTCTCCCTCTCTGTCTGTTTGGAGGATATCGAAAAGGTCTATTGTCCCATATTATACTCCATTCCATCTCAATTCCCAACCTTTTCCCTTATTACGTGTTCAATCCTATTTTCAGGTTTCCATCCTATCATTCGCCGACCATTGCCTTTCACATAGTTATGACCTGATATGAATGAGTATATATTTTTCATCCATTCATTGCCACTCTCTTTCTCTTATCCAAAGACATGAACATAGTCAAACAATCGACTTCTCATAAATAAGTGGGAATGGCATTACAATACAATTTTCAATATTCCGGGTGCTACCCCATCCAGAAAGAGCAGACAATAATAATATCTGTGAACTTTCTCTCTGCAGTATCCTCACTTAAGACTCAACTCAATTCAACATCACACCATATCATATCACGATCACATTGTCTCCATTCAAGTGTGCCCAAACTGTATCAACAACACACCACCACCACCACCAGCAGCCAAACAAGGAGATTGAGTTGAGTATATGTTTTTAGCTATGGCGGGGGAAAGAGAAAGCATTTCCTTGGAGACCCCCTTTCTTTCCACATTGCTTTCCCCTTTCCCACTAAACGAAAACCTCTGCAATGCAACTATATAGAGATCTATGTGTCTGTGAGTGGAATACTGTATCGAGTTTGATTCATTCACACATTCCCCTTAAGGTCATCACGAGTAAACTAATGCAAACAACGTGGAACAATATATGACGTGAAACTATTCATTTTGGTGGGTTGGTGGTGGTGGAGGTGGTTGGTGTGCATTGGCTTCATTTTCTGGTGTTGGAGTTTAAGCTCGGTTCGGTCACACTCATCATCATCATCATCAGAAATAGAATGGGAATTATCAGAGAGAAAGTGTAAAACAAAGACAATTGGTTTCATCATCCTCAAAATCACACCCAACCCGCAACTTTCACCCTGGTATATTGTTAATAGGGGAGGAATGATAGTTTGCCGGGGCTCATTGTCACTGCATATTCCTAAATGCAAAAAAATATGCTTAATGCTTAGGCAATGTCACACTTGGACCTATTTAACTGAAAAGGATAGGATTTTTATAGGCAATCTAATACTGCCAAAACTATTATTTAGCGAGTATGGATCACCTCCAACAACCAAAACCGAAAAAAGTTTCCTTTTGTTTGTTACAGTTGGATGCATACAAATACAAGTATAAAGGGTTCCAATCCAATATCATTTACTGCATGTATCAATATAATCATATCATCATCATTCCACGTTTAAAGGTAGGTACATTTAGGTATGAGTATGAGAATGGCAGTGATCACCACCTCCACCACTGCCACATACATTCATAGTAACTATGGCTACTCATATCATGGATGGATGCAGTCTGAGAATATTTTGCACAACTACAAATACTCCTACAACCCGTTCCTCATCAGACCAACTGTTACGGTGGTTATACTGCTGCTGGTGGCAGTGGGGGTGGTGGAGACAGACGGAAAGGAAGTTATCGGATCGCTGCCCACTGTCCTTGTTGGAATCAGTTAGTTGGGGAGTATGTCGACGCCGTCTTGTCGTTAGCCAAGCCAGGATCCAGTCCAGATCCAGGAGAAAAAAAAAACAAGAGATATTATTAATGCTGATTCTGGAGGTAGCGCCAGGCCAGGCCAGTGGTGGTGTTGGTGACGTTGGTCGAGCTATTAGTATATAGCTGCTGGGTTGTTGGTTGAGGATGAGCATGAACCACCAAAGAATAATGGGTGCATGATCATGGCCATACTACTCCATCCAAATCCAAATCCAACCGTTTTCCACAATAATAGCTGGAAGAACTGTACGTGTCTCTCTATTAGAGTCATAAGGATGACTGGGGATAAGAGGATAAGACGCAACTGTTTCCTCACCAGTCAAGTCACACTAATAGGGAAGGAGGAAGTGAAGGAAAAAAAATATCTGCTTCATCTCATCAGTGAAAAACGAGTCGTGATCATACAAGTGAGTGATGCACACGGGCCATTTCCACAATTTCGATTTGTGGTGGGGCTCCATTCCCTTTCTCTTCCCCGCATGAGAGGGGAAGGAGGATAAGGATGGAGAAAGTAAGAGATGGACGCAGTGGTGATAATGAGGATGGACTACATGCAGTCATTCCACATATCCTTTTCTACACCATCAGCAGCTAACAACCCAAAATATATATGGATGGAGACAGAGAGGTTCAGAATAACCAGGGAGAAGCCTACAATTTATCTCTCCCTCTTTGGAGGAAGAGGAAAGGAGAAAGCAATTTTTTTCGCTCTCCTCCTCCAGAGCAAGTCGCAACAATGTCAAATGTCAACATATTTCTCTCCTCTTCTCTCTCCACCAGAGATACTACAACATAAGTATAGCTGGGTTGGTGTTATAGTATTAGTCTATATGTCACACTGTTAATTCTAGTTTTTTTCTCTTGCTGGGAGAGGAAGGGAGTAAGGAAGTGGAAAAAAAGTATTTATTTGGAGCTTACTACTACAAGCCTTTATAAATAAACCCTTTTGGACTATGACTATATTCTATAGTTGGTTTAGATGCTTTATGTGTGCAAGCTCATGTGTGTCCTTCCCTTTTTTTTTATAGAAAACGGAACATAATGTCACTTTCATGTCATAGTCCTCTCTCTCTCTCTCCGATCATGACTATGACGATGACTAAACTTTCCTGGGGAGCGGAGGGAGAATCGGATTTCCACTTTAGGATTGGAGGCTCATGTTTTTCTATAAAGTTTAGAAGGAGGACAAATTTAATAGGATTATTTAAAATGCTTTAAAAGTTACAAAGGAAAAGCACATAGTAAGTATATAAGTATGTACAAATAGTTTTAATATGATGATATGATGGGGGGAAATCTTTTTCATGTGGAATTTTACTTGGGAAATAAATGTAATTATTGTTGCTCCTTGAGTTGAGCATTAATAATATTGATCTGATAGCCATTACTACCCTCTTGTATTTCTCAAGTAGGAAAATATTTAACATGGAATGGGATTTATCGGGCACTAGTATGGACTAATACTAATTTTGATGATGATGAAAACTATTTGCGATTACCCCATAAAAAATAAAACTAGCTTTAGCTCTAGTTCCTCCTTCCAAGAAGCAAAAATACATCATCAAGAGAAATAAATTGCTTGCATTTGCATTTCTCTTCACTTCCTATTACGTGCTTGAGTAGTTGACTCTCCCTCTCTCTCTCTTGCCATGCATCTCCCTTTAAAAATGGGATGAGAAATTTGAGAGAAAGGGAATAAAGTGTAATTTTATGATGAGCAAATAAAAAAGGACAAGGGGAATGGAATGGCCCATAGTAATAATACTTACAAGAGGAGATTACCAGAACTCTCAGACGGATGGAATGGATTGGCCTTGATCAAGACGATGAATTTTAACTTTACTTTTTTACTTCCTCCCAAAAACTTTCCCTTATTACAAGTATTACTTTGTCCATAGGGCCATGTCTTTCCGCATCATGATACATTCCCATTTTCCCATCATCATCATAATTTTTTTTTCTTCCCTCTCTCTCCCTTGTCGAGCTCCTCCTGAATAAGTAAAAGTAAATGGAAAGAAAATGAGGGCAAACCAATCCCAATATTATTGAATGACGAATGGGGGTAAGGAGAAGGGAAGTGGATGACATGACATGGAGAGAATAACAGAAAGATGTAAAGCATATTATTACAGACCTTCGTCTTCATATCCCGATATTTGGATTGGAGTAAAAGGAAAAAGAAGAAGTACGAAGATCCCTGCTGTTCGTCAAGTACTTTCTACTTTCTCCTAAAAATATAACTTGCATGTTACATATTAAAGGGGGAAGGCTTGAAGGATGGAAGAAAAATGGAAATGGAACAAATCCTATAATCTCATCACTAATAATAATTCCATTTCTTAAGAAAAGCCGCGAAAACAAATGAAATTCTTTCTCCGAAAAACGTTTGGAAGGGGCCGATCATGATGATGATGATGATGATGATATTGCTTTCCTTTCCCCGTTCTCCCCTTCATTTCACTCGCTTCCGATGATGATGATATAGGTATGGATGTAGTTATGTCTGGTCGGTTCTGGAGTTGAAGGGAGAGGACCAAACCGAGGAGAAATTGCAGACCAACCAAACTTGTTATAGTTGGTAGAAGTAGAGGGAGATTCCTATACAAACAACCTTGTACTCAATTTGCATAATATTAATACTCGTACATGAGAGTTTTCCTTGGGAAGTGGTCTGGTCTTATCTGCGGGGTGCAGCGTATTTCCTATACATAAGTGCATATAAGAAATCCATCTTACGTCCTCCGCTCTTAATTTAGGTGGGGGAATGGAAGTACATATATATGGGAGGGTTTTTAGCAAAACTCAATCGTAATTTCTTAGTTTTCCGGGCTACGAATATTTTTTTCTCCATATTTTCCATTTCTTCGGCTGGAACTCTAGATCATCAGTATCGGAATGATGAAGAAGATGATGATGAGGATGATGAGGCATGGTCCATGTTCCTACCACAATTTCCTTTCCATTCCCATATATATTTACATATGGCGTGCTTTATCCCTGGATCTAATTATCTGGATCTTGGCTCTTGTGAGATGGGATGGAGATGGAGATGGAACTCCATTATATCATGTTTTCCAAGAAAAACCGAAGCCAAAGCCAAAGCCAAAGCCAGGCTATTATTTGGTGGTCTCCGGTATCTCACTCAAAGAGAGAGAGAGAGAGAGAATGAAAGGGTCCAGAACAACGTATCACTGTGATGGAATATTGAATCTATCCAATATACACGATTCAGTCGGAACAACAAAGGATACCTCCATGAATTTTTAATTTGGGTGAAGCAGACCAATGGATTGCCATGGCTTAAGCAGTAGTTTTTAGATAGTTAACATGATCTAACCCAACAACTTTCCAAAAGGAAAGAAACATGCATACGGACAAGATATAATATGATGAGATATGAGCAGAATATCAATTTTATCTTTAATTTTCCTAAAAACTCACAATCAGTTCGAACGAGTTATCTAACAGACTTTTATCATAATTATATATCTGTAGCAAAGTGTATGGTCTGGGGTTCACCATTTCAGATTCTACTTTATTAAAGTTCATTAAATCACAAATAATATAAGACATACCTGTAAACATGTTGTTCCTGTTTCGTCGCTTCTACGTAGATCCTCCAATAAGTGATGATCATCACAACGGCAGGTAGCCAAAAGGAAATGGTTGACGAGACAAGAGCATACGTTCTATTGACTTCGAATGAACACACGTTTGCTTCCAATGTCTAATAATATGGAGGTTTTATTGACAAGAGGAGCAACATCCCATCCCACGTCCAAGTCAATATTCATCGGCATCATAATTAATTGGTGAAAGTGATTGCAGATATTCCCGTCCATTCCATTCCAATCCATATCCATCCCATCGTGTAGTTGATCGTGTAAAATAGAAAATAATAAATGAATTATTTATCAATCCTTTTTAGAACATGCGAGCTCCGCAATATTTTCCGAGTTTACGTAGATAAATATAGGTACATGTACAAATTTCAGGTAAACTTTGTTTGTGGGAAAGTTGCCTGTAGATCGGGAAGAAAAAAGTATTTTGTTTCATATAAACACGAACAAATTTAGAAGAAACATGGCCTTATCGCAAACGAAAGTATTTATACAAGTAGCAAACTACGGGGGAAAAGTTCATTTCTAAATCCAAAACAAAGCTGCTACACACACACCATTCCAACCATGTCATACGTTTATCATAAAAATTACACGTGTAACATAACTTTCTTATGAGTACAAGCCATACTTTTTTGTACTTGCGTGTTTTCGACCGTGTCAAAAAAAAGTTTCCCATTTCTGCCCAAATATATATTTATTTCCTAGTTAAGTATTCTGTTATTTTAGAGAGAGAGACCCGTTATGGAAGATATATATGCACTTGGGCAATTCCATTCCATTCCTTTCCATTTTCCCCATACCTAAATGACCATTTACACTTTATAACTCGTGAAAAATGGGGGAGAAGCGGGGACGCGTTTATAGCGGGCATAAATTCTCCCATTACTTGTTTATTGCGATGGCTGCGACGGTTGCATTAGCCTATCTGACATTTGTAAGTAGTTTCGGAATGCAAAATCTTGTTTGGAATGGGCTTCTCATTCCTATAAAAAAATGGTAATAATGTTAAAGGATTGAAATTGAAAGTGAGTTGTTCTTTCGCACATGCCGAGCATATCATGTAGTACAAGTTAATGGGATAATGATAATCCTAAGAATTATTTAATTTGACCCTACACAAAAAAAATACATGTATAACCATATGTAAATAAAATTTATTTATTCTTCCAACAGTTGCGTCTCTGTTACTTATTAGCAGAGAAGAGAATGATTCCACTTGTTTTTATTGAAAGGGCAAACACATTTTTTTTATCGAGGTCGTCCCAAAGAAAATAGGAGAACATCATCCCCATCCCATATCATATTTATATATCGGCCCGAGTGATAATCGCCCCTGTTATCTTACATGTATGTCATGTTATGTTAGTTTAAGCTTGACCGTGTTTTCTTTTCTGATCTGAACTATTTTTAGGAATTGGGCCAAGAGCTCCCACCATGTCCTGGTCATATCATTATCCTGCCATACGGCTCCTTGGGATATTTCCTCTCTTGTTTCTATGTAATATTCATCAAAATTTGGGATATTTTCTTTCACTTTGAGGAATAGTCAGAGGGAAATATTAGTCTGTCGGGCGGACAGTGATACTTTTTTTCTCAAAGAGTGAAATTACAACTGTTTCTCATTTCCTCCAGAAAAAAAAAACTAAAGGAAAAAATATATTGGGATTTGGGGTGGGTGGTTGGGGAAATGTATATGGACATGGATGGAGAAAGTAGAAATAGTGAGAAAGGGGAAAATAAATATAGTCAGGCCTAAAAGTTGCAGGTGTTGCCTTTGTGCATGCACACATGTACAAACAAAACACTTGTCAGAGACCGTCAGCCCGACATGAAAAGAAAACAGCTGGGAAATAATATACTGGGAAGAAATGAGTAAGAAGGGAGAGAAAAAATAAAACTACTCGCATGACACTGCTACAGCAACCACCACTTATTTTCCCCATCGGTGGGAATTTCTTTTTAGCTTAAACATGGGGAAAAAACATGGACGCATTCATTTTGGCCAGGCCAAGTCAAGCCAGGCCACACGAAATAAGTTTTTTCCTTCTTCTTCTTCTGGGGAAAAATTGTGTGTTTCTTGATGATAAGGAGGGGAGCCCCGGAGAAAGCAGCAAAAATGATGCTGATGCTGACGCTGTGTGGAATGGAATATGTTATGTTTATGTTAAAGTAAAAACTCTCTTGGCATATGAATATGTTGTAATAAGAAGAAGGTGAAAGCCAAAGCCAAAGCCATGCCATATGTCAATAGGTTACCATATATAGCATTTGAATTTTTTTTTGGAACTGCATTGGCATGGAAGTGGAACTGGCTACCATCATATTTCTATTTTCGACTTGGGCAAATTATGGAGACGGGGACTGGAGCTGAACTTTGTTTTTGGGAAGCCTGGAATTATGTAAAATAACTGGCTTTGTTTTGCCCATAACTTGCAAAACTTTGTTTTTACTTGGTCATTTCAGTTTGTTAGGTGAGGAAACAAGTGTCTTGTAGTAATTTGCAGGAGAACATTCCCACCTTCCTGTATTGACGTATTCACATGTATAATTAAGGCTTAATGTATTGAAAAAATCAATTTTCTTTTCAACTTGTCAAATATATCATGTGGAAAATGTGGAAATGTATATGGCATAGGTCATATTAATTTTTTGCAGTCATGTCATGCACGGCCATTAAAAACAAGAAAAGAAAGAAAGTCAAGTCAGCTGGACTGGGCTGGGACGGACTGGACTGGAGAAAGTTGAAGAATATTAACTTGTCAATACATAATACAATAATAACAAGTACAAACAAGGTCATATCATACATGCCTCCATATATTAAAGTTATTAATAAACTTGTACTCAATTAACTCTATATTTTGTACACGGAGGGCTTAGTGTCAGATGGAATGACTTACATATTTTGCACGTTTCCTAGAAACTCCCTTTTTCACCCTGTTAGGATTCAAAAGTGTTCTCAGCAAGGTACTAAACCTGAAGTATTTATAAGTCCGCATGTGCTACTTTCATTTTCAACTTTCTTCATCCAGCCCCAAGGCAACTCAAGAAAATTTTAAGGGATGGGTGGTTTTGGTTTCACTATGCTTATGAATGTTGTAACTTGTAGCTTGTGCAACCAAAAAAACTTTTTTTTCTGCCTCCTCGACACTTTAACAAATTGTCTAAATTCTCACGGCATTTCTCACATTATGCTTGGGAAAATTATTATTATCTTTACTTATTTATGCGAGGGAGAAAAAAAAACAGGATTATGTTAATTTATGCTCGTGCTATTTATCTTAAATGGTATTTGCACAATAGGAGGATGATGGAATGGAGAATTGCAGCGGACCCCACTCATTTTTCTGTAATTTCCATCCCATTTATTTATCTAAATATTACGCCAAGTATAATTCTGCTGCTGTTATAATTATATCTCCAGTTGGAATGGCCATTACGCATTATAACAATTACTGCCATATCCAAGAAAAAATGATAAATTTTCTTATATGAAATAAAAACTGTATATGCAGTTGTATCTAACAATTATATGAACAATGGGATTTCTACTCAAATATAAGTCATTTTCTTGCAAGTCCGCTGCAAAAATTATATCTGTTATATCCTGTATCTGTTAGCATTAATTTCTTTATATATCCATCCATATTTTTCATCCATATCTCCAGCAAAGCCAGGCTCGGCTGCTGCATTTTTTGTGAAAGTCCCTTACCGACACTTCCAGTTAAGCCATAATTTCACCTAAAAATGGTTCTCCCTTTATATATGATGTGATATGAATTGTGCTTTCTTTTTTACAAAAAAAAATGACTAACTTTCCCTGGCAATTTCCCTTTGTCTTCTGCAATGTTCAGTTTTGCATGGGCATGTAGAGATATTTTAAACTACGAAGAATAATAACAACTTGAGACATGGCCTTAGAGGGAAAAGCTTTGCTTGGAACTTTGGAAAGAATATTTATTTAGCGCTTTCTCTCCGCATATATTTATACGTATTTATATTACTTTACTTTTTTCTCCTTTTCCCACGGCACATTATTTACACCCGAAAGAAAGGAAATTTTTTTGTTATACTTTTGGTTACACATCCATTTATATACGAATATAGTCCATACCTCATTCTTAGACTCCAGACTCTCACTGGTTGCATAGAATCCTCCAAATATGGGTACAAAGGAAACAAATCCCGGCAAGATCCACACGCCAGCTGAAACAAGAGAGAAAAAGAGAGAATATAAAAATGTGAGAAAAAAAACGGGAATCTTTATTGAGCTCATATAACATAACATACGATGCGATATAGGATGGGTTCTTTTTCCACCTCCTTTTTTCCACCCCATTCCATTCCATTCGGAGAGCATTCCCTATTTTTTTCATATATCCGATAAAAGTCAATAATTCCACAGAGCCTTCCATATACCAACATGAGCCAACACCAACTTTCTCCTTCTAACCCTTCTCTGGGTCAACGTAAAAAAATGTAGACACGCAAAGACAACACGGCACAGAGGGAGAAGAATAAACAGGACTGGATGCAAAAAAGGACAGCAATAAAAATACGGGAAAGGAAAGAAAAAGGACAGAATCCCAATCTAATATTTGGAAAGCGGGTGCACTGGCAAAAAAAATCAGCCAGCCAAAGCTCATTTATGTTTGCTTAAATATATTTACTATTTACCTATACATATTTGATTTGACCTAAAAGCTAAGAAAAACATATTTAGATGTATTGGGGATATATAAAATAAATATAAATAAAAATAAGTAAATCTCTCTCTCCAGTTATGTTTTTATATTGTAGCGTGTCAGAAGTAAGTTTAGCTAATCGCAAGCTATAACAAAGTACAGACAGTCGTCACGTGTTTGTCTATATTTTTCCTCCCTGGAAAAAATAAAATAAAATCCTGCGAAATAAAAAAAAGCAAAAGAGAAATAGGTTATATGTAGGGCTTATAAGAAGTTATGTAACCATCCTAACCATAGCCATTATAGCCATTTCCCCGGTTTATTTCCCGAAACAGTAAACGAACCAGAGAGTCATGTCATATCTCTCAATTCATTTTCATTTCATCCATACCATATCCACTCCACTCCAAAATATCCCCCATCCCATGCGATATGGGCATGGGCATGGAGCGAGAAAAAAGGGTTTAAGTGAAAGTTTCAAGTGTTTTGACATCTTCACAGCATGGACTAACCCAAAGAGAGAGACATATTGCCTTCCCCTCAGCTTGGTGGAACACATGCTCTTTGGAGAAGTTTTTATAACTATTGCATATTATTAATTCGGTTTCCACCAGAGAGCTTTATGGTTTTTTTCCGAGCAGCTATTTTTTTCTTCTCAGGAATAGGAATGATATGAAAGTCTACATTTTTTCTGACATTAATACATCCACTCCAAAGAAAAA
Organism: Pseudosinella alba; assembly: GCA_034700485.1. Lineage (NCBI taxonomy): Eukaryota > Metazoa > Arthropoda > Collembola > Entomobryomorpha > Entomobryidae > Pseudosinella > Pseudosinella alba. Next base: position 65,948 of record JAQIXQ010000074.1, read on the forward strand.
AAGTCGAAAAATATAAATATATTTATATAATGATAATAATGCTTATATAAACTATTTCCCCCTCCATCTCCATCCCTCCCTCCTCATCCTCCCTCCACCACCCCATTCCATATTATGCATAATCCTCCGGCAATAGGAAAAAGGGGAAAAAATATAAGTACCTAGTTGGGAAGCACTACCCCACAGCTAATCCAGTGTACTTCACATTGCTCAACTTTTGCGGAGAGAAATGTGATGGGATGTGATGTGTGAATGAGAAGGAGCACAAGCCTCCACCATCATATTATTGTGAAACAGGCAGTTCATGTTTTTTTATTCGCAAGGAGAAGGATCTATCTCACTCCGTCAAGTGTTTGCAGTTGCCATATAGTCTTTGGATATGATGATGATGATGCCCAACTTGGAAGAAACTACCTTCTGGAGGGAATAACAAGACATGTTGTATTTTATAGGGTGTATATGGCTTGGTTTTTTGGTTCTTAAATAAAATCATGAAATAAAACCCCAAACCAGAAGGAGGATGGGAGAAGCAGTCGGAGTGCCGGAGTGTGAGTTGTTTCAAAAAGACTTAAGGAATGAGAAGGAAGTCGTGTCACTCCCATCATGTTATCAGGGAGGGGGAAAGTGACATTAAATTCCCATTTGCTCATTTCCTTGTTTAAAACACATACATAGTTTGAAATGATATATGACGGGATGGCGTAGCTAGAGCTCAGTTGCCATTCTAGAATTTCTATAATTTAAATATGCATATTACATACATGGGTGGGTAGAGAGTATAAAGGACAGAAACCTCAAATCCAAAATCCAGTTCCAAGTACCTTCTATTTCTATTATATGCAAGGTTTCTTATCCTCTCCTTCTCCTGGCTGGGTTTGGTTTGGTTTTGGCTTGGATTGTGAAAAGCAGGAGCAAGAGCAATGTTTCAAGAGCCTGGTTCATAATTGATGTAAAAAAGCCACAGAAACCAACAACGTCTTGGGAGGAGGGAGGGATGGAATGAGCTCAGTCACTCGTTCATCTGCACAAAATGCGTATGGTTGACAGTTGGGATTGAAATGACGGAAGGGGAGGAGGAAAAAATCTATTTTCATAATTGCTATAGTTGGGACATAATATAATAATGCATATATACCGATGATATAGGTCCTTGCAAATTGTCAGGACAGGGACATGACTATACTTCCTCATTTCTTATTGTATTGATCATTTGAGTTTGGCCCAGATACTTCTGTTCAGAAGAAATAAAAAATATCTGAAAAAAATATGGGATGGAGTAGTCTTTTAAAAGTCATTCACCCATGTTCAGTTCGGTTGCTTAGGTATGTGCCATATTTAAGAGATTTTTGTTCTCCGGGTGGAAATAAAAGTTTATTCTCACGTTAATTAAAGTGCTCTTCACGCACATGACTGAATAGTGAATAGCATGACATGGCTGACATAATTGTAAATCGAAGCTGTGATTGTGACAATAATGCGATATGCGATGCGACGATAATGATATTGATGATTAAGGCCCTAAATCGGCATTAAAAGCATTTGAATTTATTCATCATTTTAGATAGGTTAGACCCGGGTATTTTGTGACAAGGGACGAACGACGATTTCAAATATGTAATTTTTAAATTTTGAA
>JAQIXQ010000075.1:0-67067 GCA_034700485.1 Pseudosinella alba
CCGTCAAGGAGGTTCGAAAGTAGGTCAGGGTCGAAACTGGGTCAGGGTCGTCGTTAAACCGCCGTTGAGCCTCTTCTCCCGTCAATGCAGTCATAACGAACATTACAAATGGCTATACTTAACGCTTTGGATGGGTAAAGTAAAAGCTGCGATGAACTGATCGTGAATGGGAGGGAAAATTTACATATAATTTTACTCGCATTCATGATCACATCACATCACGATATGTATGTATTCTCTCTAATGTACATATGAACTCACATCCTCCTCTTTCCCATCCGCAACTATCGGTATTCATAGAAATTCAAAAAAGGGACGAGGATGCGCTATAGGAAATGAAATGAAAGTGAAATAGACAGAAGCTCGACATATTCTGCACATTCACACATTTACATTCCCATACATTCCTAACACCTAACTTGATCTCATTCTCATCATCCCTCTCAACCCCGTCAATTCCTAAGTCCGATTCCGGCGGATAGAGATTATGTGCCCCATCTAGATATAGTCGCACCAAAAGAAGCCCATGTGGCATGTGCCATTAAACTTATAAGTTAAGCCTGTATAAATATATACCTTGTGTAGTACATACTTTGTACTTCTCCGTACTACACAGTGGGGAATAAAGGAAAGGGTTCTCATCCCATCTCAAAGCGATTTATTCAGCCAATTTACACCCTTGGGAATCATTACATTTGTCAGTCAAGACTTTTTCACTGTTGGCAGTTGAACAGTAGTACAGGGAAGGAGGAGAGCTTACATATACATACATGCATATAAAAGTATTATAAAGGCACTTTCGCTTTCCCTTTCCTTCCATTCCCTCACTTTCACCTTATATGAGTACTTTCACTTTCTCCACTCACAATAAATGCATACATTATTATTAACTTACGTGGGTAGGTACATTCCTATACGTAGTTTAGGCACTTGAACAGCATTTTTTGATTCCATTCCTATATGATATGATCAAGTCGATGTGTACAAGAAGATAGTGGCAATGACTGGTTGGAGAGAGTGGTGGAGAGTTGCTATCACTGGCAATAATATATTACCATTTCATCCTTTCATTCACTCCACTCACTGTTTGCATACAGTTACACATATATATATTGAATCACTCAAAAATACTCGTACAAGGGGAAAAGAATGAATGAATGAATGATTCTCCATGGGCTCGGACTCCTCTTCCCCTCTAATATATTGCACCAAGTGGATTCTCGGGGACCTCGCTCTCTCGCCTCTCATATATAAATATTTTTTACTTCCGTGTGGTGCTGGCAAATAGACTAGGATGATAGGTTAAGTTGGAGAAATGTAGATTGTAGATGGTAGATTGCAGATATGGTATGTTTACATGAACATAAACGTATGTAGCTACTTAGGTTCGTATATTTATGTGAAATATAAATATTATGCAACTTTCCTCCCTATATATATATACTGGGTGGCCCAGAAATATGGGCAGTACACGGTCACTATGGAACGGTGATATGAATGGTAACCATGGCGTTTACCGAAGTTGCCATTTATATCACCGTCCCATAGTGACAGGGTACTGCCCATATTTCTGGGCCACCCAGTATAGGTAGGTATATGGACGTAAGTGCAAGAAATCGCTATCATCGCTATCGCTATTACAAGTGAAAGTGAAGTTTGCGAATCTTGAATATTGTACGATATCTTTAAAAAAAATCTTCCCCGTTAAACGCATGTCTTATGTAAAATACTTGCGGCAAAGCTTGTTCGCAGAAGCTTTTATGTGATCAAAAAAAACTTTGTGTAAATTGCATAAAATTTATAAGTATAATACTCCAAGTAATGAATAAGCCAAAGCCAAGAAGGAGGTTGTTGTTGAGTTACATGCATGTTTATAAATTTATTCACAAATTCAACCAAAACTGATGAGTTACAGACGTCTAGATGAAAGGTCGGCGAGCTCAAAAGTAAAAAATGCACAATTCTGTAATTCTTTATTGGAAGAAGTTCCGACTGGGTTGTTAGAGCCGGTTTGGTGAAGGAATAGACGATGAACTCTCAATCACAATAAAGATGCCAGCCAACTGGCTTGTGTCTGAATAAAAGTAAAGGAATTAGGAAAAAAACAACAAAATATCTAATTGATCTTTCATTTGGTCCATAACCTGTCATTAAATCGTTAATCATCCTTTTTGATGCCACCAAATATCAAATACGTACTTTAATGTATAATGTATTAATACCGGCATAATAGGGAATCTTGCCATAATCCCATTTAATACCATTATCATATCCGTAACCAATAACCGAACTAATGATTTTGACTTCCATTTTCTTGCTTCCAATTCAAATACAGGCTTGCTTTGTTAAAACTGTTATAACAGTTTTAACAAAGCAAGCCTGTATTTGAATTTGAATCCGAACAGCATAGCCTATAGCATGCCTTGATGCAATTAAGCCAGAAAAACAAGTGCTGATGATCCTTGCGGCTACAAGACATATTAAATTTTATACCAAAGCTTATTCCTCCAACCAAGCCAAGCATCTATTTAATGGAAACGTCAAAAGTCATGTCATGATCCCGATGACGGAGTACACGAAAAAATGCTTAAATCCTAAAACTCCAAGCACGGCACCCCGTAAAAAGGTGAACAATAGTTAAGCACATTACTTAAACTTATGTAAGTCTACAGTTTAGCCTAGTCTAGAACCTGAACCTGGTAAAGTCAGAACATATTAACAAAGTCATTACATGGAACCACACACTGCCTCCCCATCCCCTTCCCCCATATTAACGCACCATATCTCAATAAATCAACCATTTATTAAAGTAAAACACCAAAAGTCTAGTGTTTGGTGGATACACACCGTTGGATCTTCAATAATATGCTAGTTATTGCATGCAGCTTATGGCATAATATGCAAAGTATGAAAATTATATTTTTTTGTTCCAAAGCAAACCACCACCATCATCATCCTCGTCATCCTCTCCTCCACCAAAGGCTCCCAAACCATGAGCACCACCAACCAGGAGAGGAGCAGCTTTCTCCCCCGGAATATGAGCTCTTTGAATTTTCACGCTTGGATAAATTATCCATCAAAAGCAAATTATTCTCTTAGTCAGTGTCAGTAGAGGAGAGAGGGAGAGAAGGAGAAAGAAAAAGGGGGAAATGATGCAAGCGTGTGTGGAGAAAGTAACAGCGTAATAATAAAGTGGTGGCTGGGATGATGATGATGGTATGGCTGTGATGGTGCTTGGGAAGAGAAAGTGACTTTCTCCATATTAAAGGAATAAAAGTGCGATGCCCACACATTCTGAAGTGGATGGATGGATGAATGAGAGGAATAAAATGGAATGAACGAGAATGGGGGAACAACTTAGCAAGTAAAATATATGTAATGTAGACGATGCGATCGACGATATTACATTTACATACCGATGCCCCTTCACATTCACAAAACGGGAATAATTGAATAGCGCAATAAAAAAAGAGGGGAAGAATGAATATAACCGAAAGTGAAACGAGTCATACGCTGACATGAGTCAAACTCAAAACTCTTCAAGTATTGTTGGAAGGGTTATGTTATGCTGCCATGTCTATTGATGGGGAAAGTGAAAGTAAAAGTGAAGGAGATCTTCGACAACGACTTCCATCACTCCACCCAACCGAGCATATACTTGAGGAATAACTGTATGGGAAAATGGAATGAATAGCCGGAACAGTTAAAATAGAATGAATGAATGAGTGCGGTTCATGTCAAACCGCATGAAAAAATTAGCGGCTCTCCTCTCTCTAATTTTCCATATTGCACACATTAGGAAAAAGGTATAAAATGGGAATATGCAAGTGTAACGATGATAATATGGCTGAAAAGATGATACGATTATATTCATTTTGGCGGTGCTGGTTATAAGGATGATACTACTCATACTCATTCCGGAGAAGTGAAAGCAGAGGGGAAAGTGCTCCCTCCTATCATGAAATAATAATTTTAGGGAGAAAAGAGACCGGAAAACAGGTACAGGTAATTTTTTGCTGGTCAGACTCGGAGAAATGCATTATTTGCTGTAAAATGGGCTGAACAGCAGCATCCTTGCTTTCACTCTGCTACCAAAGCACAGTCATTGCTTTGGAGTTATTTTTGTGCTTAAATTAACTAGTTAATATATGATTTCCACAATAGGAATTGCATAATGGAAACCACATCATTGAGCTATATTGAGGATGACGAATATGATGTTCATTTCATATTCCCGGAAATGACTCCGAATGCTTAAAACAACTCAAGTGCACTTTCTAATGAATCCAGGGGCAAAAAAATATAAAAAACTATTTCCCTTTAATAAAGAAATTATTGCTAGGTTATGCTTGCATGGAACTTTTCAGGAATTTTTAATTAATTAGGGAAATGGCGGAACCATATAAGCCATAAAAATCATTATAATTCGTTTTTATAGCTTATATGGTTCCGCCATTTCCCTACTTCATTTAAAATTCCTGCATTTCTAGACAAGAGAAAAGTCCCATGCAAGCATAACCTAGCAATACCATTAAAAATCAAACTATTTGTAATTTGTCTTTGCCTGATACCTTGCTTTCATGACTTAATTTTTAATGACCGGTATATAAAAATAATTTAGTCAATGATACCGATACAATTTTTCTGAATTGTTGAATGATCATGAATAAATTAAGGGAAATTTTCTATAGAATTCGAAGAGTTCAGTATATACTTTCACCAATTTTTTTCTCCCTCCCCAAACTGGTACTTATATCAACAGCTTGACGTTAGGCAGACCTAGACATAACTTTATTCTGTGCAGCCATGCCATATGCCATATTATGCCATGAACATTTTGTTATGCCATGATATTACCATTTCCTAGAAGGGGATAATAATGGCACTCTCCACATGGTTCTTCCCTGGCCTGGTCTGGCTCTTGGTTATGAATTCCTTCCCGGATGCAAATATGTAAGTTCAAAGGAAAATGATGTTGCTCCAGTATAAAATTTCCAGTAACAAATGTACTGTCAAAAGTCGTCCTATTATTATTACTACATCCATGAATATTATTACAACTGCTCCGGAGCAGTTGTAGTTCATTCCATTTCACATTCATCCTGTCATCATCGTCAATAGAACAGAGTGTGAGCTTTGGTAGGCTTCATATTCGTTTCAGATTCAGAGAGAGAAAGCAAAAGGGAAGGAGAAAGTTATCGAGGAATGCGTTCCTACATTTTCCCTTTGACATGAGAATACAGAAGGATGATAAATAGGTTGATTTACATAATATTTCACTTTGCAACAGACAGATACATGGGAAGAGGAGGAGGAGCAATATTACCCCCATTATTTTCTTAAAGGGAAAGGGAAATAAGTTAAAGAGAAAGTGAAAGCTTTCCAATACTCGCAAAAGCTACATATATAGCTTTCGTGATGTCTGGAAAGAATGTTGGATGATTCCATAAAAAGGCAAATATAATGTGAATAAGGTAATAAAGGTGATGATATGATGACGATGACACAGCAATGCACTAATATGCTAAAAACGTGTGGGCTTCTTAAGACCTGGTTGAGCTACTCTGAGCTAGACACTATTGTTGCTGGAAATGACCTCTGAGCCAATATGGTAAATGGTGCATGGTTCCATTTTACTTTTTTAAACGATCCATGTTGTAATTCCTTTGTAGTATTAAAAACGATGAACAGCTTGAATTGATGGGCTCTGAGGTGAAGGGAACTAGAAGACAAATGATTTTAAAATGTCATGTTCATTTTTCTTCGAATTCCTCAAGCTGTGATATGCAATATATGCATAACACTGACTTGTGAAAACTTTTTCCAGAGTTTTGCTTACAAAAAGTTATGCATCAGTGAAAGGATGTCGACATCCTCTAGCCCCTTCCACCCAAATTTCCAAGAATGCCGTGATCTATTACATCAGCAAATCAAAAGTAATTGCAAGTTATTGTGTAACAGGTAAATCTACCAACTACCATATATATTATCATATTTTGCAACTAACTAGGCCTAACTAAATAAAAGAGCGAATGAAGGAAGGAAAACCCAACCTTTCCGGGGATCGTATCAAATTACATTCTTTAGAAACCTCTCAATTTTACTATTCTTGTAATCTTCAAAGAATTATAAACGAAAGCATTTACGAGGAAACTCTTATTACGAGTGGGGACACACACCGTTTATCGCATAAAAATTTGGTTCTGATCTTTATAATATAATAGCCAAAGATCATAACAAATTACGAAACAGTAAAGTGTATAGATCAACGCTAACTTTTCGTTATCTTTATTCATTTCAATTTGTACATTTGACATTGTGATTTTCATCATTTTATTTCTGTAAAATGTACGTCGTCAATGTATATTATTCGCATTCCTAAACAACATAAAAAAGGTGAGCAACATAGGCACACATTAGCCTGACTCAGATACGGAAAATAATTATAAATTAGTTTTAGCTGCCATTATTATCGCTTCTTGTATTTTCATTCTTGTAATATCCTCCTGAGCATTTACTGTAGAAATTATTGGATAGCTATGCCTAGTATTAAAGTATAAAATAAAATACATACATAGTATTATTCGATTATAATTACAAGTACAAAACAATCAAGTTAGTGTGGCTAATTATATGTAAATGTTTACTTGTAATTATCCTTGAGATACACTTGAACACATTTTTATGGACCAGAATATGAAATACCTACATGAAATTCACTATTTACTTTAACACTGGTTAGAGGTTACGCATTTTCAGTTCAGACTATTTGTGAATACACCCTTTCCCAATCTAAGGCACCACTCACCACCAGAGTTATATCACTTTGATATTTATAATGTAAATTATACGGTAAGTGAATTAAGTAAGATAAGTAAGTCTGAATGACCTTTAAAGTTTAAAATTCACGAGTTACAACTAACTTAACAACTAATAGCCGACAAAAATGGAAGACACTTGTTTCAAATAAAAGATCTCCTCCTCCAGCTCCCTTTAATACTAGCTTGTTAAGTTTAAATAAAGCTGATACGATAATCAGTCGTCGTCATCGTCTGTAAGTAAATCCGCTGCAGCTGCTTCCTCGAAAGCTTCGTGGTCACTGTCGTAAGTGAGAATTTCCTCGTCGTTTAGATGGGAATCACCTTCTACAAAACTGGAAAACCTGTTCAGAGTAAGTACAAAACAGGTAAGTTTTCTGCATACAATTCATTATTATCACGCCCCGCCCCAGTTGGATTGAATATAATAATCAATATAATTTGGTACCTTTACCTTTTGGGATCCTTCAACCTTGAAACCATTTTCCATGACTTACAATCCGGACTGTTGCAGAAGCTGCGAAGTTCGTCCAATGCTTTTTCAGTCTCCACGGCCCCTTGATTTATGAATTCTTCTTCTGTCAGCAGTTTTCGCTTTGGTGGCATTAATTTAAACCTGTTCAGTTCCGTTGATTAAAAAGCATATTGATAAATACAAAGAAGCAAACAACACATTTACTTAATTTACCATACCGGATTTCATCAACAAAATTATCTTACTTGATTTTTCGCACGTGATACGACAATTTTTCCGAGCATAGATTATACACTACCACACCAATAGTGATGCTCATAGATACTTCTCCCAAGTCGCTACTTATGTAAATAAGGAGGAGTCCAATAAGCTGAAAGAGAACGAATTAATATAATGTAGAATCACGTGAATACTCAATTTTTATGCATACAACAAAGTTTAAAGTTCGTTGAACAAACAGCAATGGCAAATTTTAAAAAAAAAAATGACATCTTTAATTACCTGAAGGCTCCACTTCATGATATTCAAAGTCCTCAAATTGGTTGGAGGCCCAAAGCGATAACAAGAAATTAAGCTCACAGCAGCGCCGATGGATATATACACAATGACGTATGGGAGGTAATCCTGCACCATTTCCTCAAATCGATTCCAAGTCTCTCCAGCAAGATAAATCAATGTTGTGTACATCACGGTCATAGTTATGTACTGGCCTCTCCCCTATAAAAATTATGAATCAGTAATTAATCAAACAAAAAAATTAGCAACTAGCAATGGAGGAATTACTACACAACATCAGTTACAAAAGACTTTCAATATATAATATCTTATTTACAGTCTCTCAGGTCGTAAGTAATACAACACCACTAAATAACTACAAAATATAAATTACTTGCTCACCCGAGGAAGTACTCTGGATACCAAAAACACAAGAAGTAATGCAGCGCCAAGGGCTCCAACGAAAGTCGCAGAAGAGTAGAAGAATGTTGCTGACTTAGCTAACTTCGCTGACATGAAATATAGAACTAGTCCGCAGCAAAATATTGTCACTTTCCAAGGATCCATATCTGCAAATAAGTTCAAATAACATAGAGAATAGAGATCAATCAATACAAAATCAAATTATGCAATCTATCTGCTTTGTTTCTCTTCTGTTTAATTATACAACTTACATCGGACTACCAATTTAGCTGTGTACGGCTGGTTCGTAGATATCCCAACACACGACGAATTAAACGTAGGGAAACTAGCCTGTAAATTCAAAAGAAAATACATAAATTACATCACTTATTCATAGCATTAACCGCAGCCATTTAATTAATTACTTAAATGCTACTTACATCACGCATCCTCCACGGCAGCAAATTGGCAATCCAAAACAGCCACGTGCTGGATCTGTATTGTTTGTACACTGTTTCGGGGTCACATCCTTTAATTAGCTTGACGTCTTCTGCTCCACTGAAAATCCTTAGCTGAAATGATTAGAAATATGAACCCAAACTCATTACATAATTTAATGATGATGAAAGCAGCAATTTAAAAAAAAAAAAAAAAAAAAAAAAAAACGAGAAAAATTTAAAACGAGACGGCCAATTGTCAATTAACTTATAAGATGAACTTACAGTAGCTGATCGAAAGAAGTAAATCGGCATCTTCTTATCCGCCTTCCGACAGAATATCTGAAGATCCAAGTTTTTCTGAATGGTAATCTCCTCCACATCTCCCCCCAACTCGTGGACCATGTTGAAGGCCTCATGTCCCACTGAAAATTACACAATTAAAAAAGCAAATTCTAAATTAAAGTTAGTTCAAAAACAATCAAATTCGCAATATTTTTTAAATTTAAAATATTTATCAAATTAAGATGAACCACATGCACATACTCTTACCTGTAGCAGCATTCAATCCAACAATTAGCCAAAACCAGGTACAAAGGCACAGGGCCGACATCAAATACAACTTTGCCATCTTCAGCAGGTCAGGTCAGGTCTCAGCCACCGGTCAATTAATTGTATCACCCTCCCCTCGCCCCCAAAAATTACCCTTTCGGAAAAGTGTCGTCAACTGTCAACCGGTTACCGACGAAATCATAGCCAACAGCCCTGTCACCTGTGGCCCCGTTCGAAGGTCAGCAAATCGGAACTGGTCGAAGAAAGGAGAGCACCAGGTCACAGTTATAACGAGACCTCAATTAAAATTAATAGTTTACAAAAGACAATCACTAATCACGATATTCCAACTCTTGCAAATGATGAAGGAAAGAGATTAATTTCCCCACGAGCCAACCCTACGCGCAGCCGAGATTTCGAAATAATTTTGACGATGTCAGTTGTAGGCACTAACTGCCCAATTAATTAACTAGTGATCATTGTCCTCCTAACTAATCGTAAACTGATAAGATAAAAACAAAACAATGAACAAAAAAATGGAAAAGGCCGACGAAAACAAGACCCACAATCAAGCACGGCAGCAGCCGGAATATGAACGAAATGAAATGAGAACGTCTAAAAAAGTTCAGTTCCCGCAACGCTTTTCATGAAATGAGCAAGAAATGGGCTGTTCTTATCCATGTGGGAGGGAATGAACTGTAGTCATTGAGCTGAATGCATGAACTTCTCTCTCTCTCCCATTTCATATCTCTTTTTTCTTGCTTGTCAGATTTCAGACAAAAACGAAACGAACAAAATTGATTTGAGCTGAACCCACTCTCAAAACACCCCAGCCGGTGTAAACAAGTTCAGTTCAGTTTCAGCAGGCTTTATCAGTCAGACATGTGCTTGTTGACTAAAAAGGGTGTTTTTAATTTCAACTAATTTTAGTTTAATTGAAGTTTGCTAAAACTGTACTGTACTGTCTGTACTACATTACAGTAAATTAAATATTGTGTTCTTAAAAATCAACATGTGCCAGGGCAGGGCCTGCATGTCGTGATTAAGTTGTAAGTGGAAGTCGTCGAAGGAAAAGGTGCATTTGAAATATCAACAATTGGAATGGAAATGGAAGGGTCACCATCATCATCAAAGTCGACAAAGGGTCAACCAGGTCGAAGGAATCAAGGTCAAGGTAAACATTCTGGAGCTGGAACTAGTACTGCTGAGGCTGTCTCCACCGATGGACGTGCACGTGACCATCATCATGACCACTACTCCAACTGGGATCCCATGAAGGGGATGGCGGACAGTTTGCTAAATGCAGTGGATGGAGATCGTGGTTCGGATGGAGGGGTCATGGGGATGTTTGGAGGAGGGGGTGACTTGGAGATGGGGTCGGTTCTGTGCCCATTTAATGATGGGAGTGGGCGCTGTTTCAAGGCGAATTGTCGGTATAAACATGTGCCGTATAGTAGTAAAGTTTTGAAGGGTGAGCAAATATAATAAATATTGATAAGTATTTAACAATTTTATCATAAATTAAATTCTGCCTAATTTACTTTGATAATTTAATTATTGTTATTTTGTGTTCTGTAGAGCTTCCAAAACTTCAGAGTTCCCTGACCACATCTCAAGTACCTTCTAGTACCGCGGCTGCTTCACTTCCCTCCCAAATGCTTCCGGCGGAAGGGTGCATTTCGAAAGTTGTCATTGTTGCTGCCTTTGATCCTGGATGTTTCTACCTTATCCCGGAAAATGGTTGGAAATGCTTGTGCAGGGCCCATGAGGGGGAGGAAAATGGTATCTATAACTTATAATTAATTACACTGCTAACTGCTATACTTATCATCGAATGCGCCTGACCTAAATGTGTCAAGTTATCTAATTTGATTTTATACTCATTCTGGTAAATGTTAAATCTAATTGCAGATTTGGATGCTAGCACAAAGTCCAAGCAGCCACGGAACTTCTTCAGTGCTTTGGAAAACATTCAGACATCCCTAAGAAAATACTTTCTGAGCCACCCTGCTGCAACTAAACGAGCGGATTTTAATGAAGGAGAACTAGTTGCTGTAAGAACGTCTTCAACGGGTGGCACCAGATCTTGGTATAGGGCAAAGGTTGTCGGAGAGCCGGTATGTCATCCTGACGATGATGTCTTCAAACCAGTTGATGTTGAGCTGGACCTGCTGGACTATGGAGTTCGTTGCGTTAAGAGCTCTGTTGATATTACGGGTTTACCTGAAGACTTTTGTTACATTCCCCCTCTGGTAAAGCTGCTTTGCTTTAATTAAAGTTTTTGTAAAACTTTCGTGGAAAGATATTTAATGCATCTTAAATATGTACCAATTATTGTAGGCCTACAAATGTCAACTATTTGGCGTAAGTCCGATTCTTGGAACATGGAGTACAGTTGCAGCAACGGCTTTCAGAGAACTCGTTTTGGGACGGTATTGTATTGCTGAGGTTATTCGGACGTAAGTAATTTCATTTTTATTGTAGATGAAGTAGGTACTCGTATTTAACATGAATGCGACGTGTCGGTCGGTGGCATTATTATCGATACTACATTCACAAAAATATTTGTTTTAAGAAGACATGACGTTTAATTCCAGGAAACACATTTATTGTTTTTACAGATCATTGCCGACATTTTACAACAGTAGAAACGACAGCACGTGTGATTCATGCTTTGTCAATCTTCACATAAAATCAGACGGGGATAATTATATAAATGTTAGCCAGCATTTTATTGATTCGGGATTTGGACTTGAATGGAATATGTTTCCGGCACAGCCCCATTTGAACGATTTGTTGGAAGGCCGAAATCACAAATTTGCATTGTCCTAGGCACAATAGTTTGTATACTCAGGATTTTTGGAATCGATATTTTGTTCAACTGGGGATATATAAGCGATAAGTACGTACGTTTAAGTTCTAATTTAATATTACAGAATAGTCGGTAGTTTTCTATATAATTATTATTACTTAGCTGTTGGTCAGATTTAAAAAAAAAACATTATTCTGTGATATGATATTTCATAGGCATATGTCGCATCACGCAGTAGTTGTATGTTTTTTTATTAATAACAGTAATTTCAATTCCTTAACTAATTCATTTCTAAATTCAATTTATTACCGATTAGTAGGGATTACGTATGCCTATAATACACAAGCAAACTACTGCCAAGTGCAATGAGTACAAAAACTGTGCCTATAAATTCTTGAATATTCAATGATTTTGTTATTTTACCTGATGTAGCATATATTTCGTCCAATCAAGGCGTATCTACATGCAGGTAGGCTAATCTATTTGATATTTTGATATTATCTGTTAGTTCTACTAACTTACATGCACTGGAGTGCATTATGTTTAGGTGACATATTTACCGTATGAGCTATTATGACTATTGTTAGGTAGTTAGGTTATCAGCTATTGTGGCAACCGGCATCATGGAGTTGATGATCCACCAAAGTTCTAAATGAAAATTGCACAAGTAGAATGGAAAGGCTAGTTAGGCTAGGATAGAAAGGCTAGGATGTTTCTTTTTTATGCAATAGTTTTTTGAACTTATATACTATAGCTTTTACAATTTGTCAACTATATAGATATCGAAATAGTTTACCATCTGTAGGAGCATGGCAAAAACGAACCCAGATTAAATTACGTTCCTTTGTCCTTGTAATTTACTGTTAGTGACAGAAAGATGATTTAGCGCACAATGTCAATGCAAATACAAGATCAATGCAAAATAAGCATATCTAAAGCAGATATTTGTAGCACAATCCATATTCTCGTTACAGTATTGACATTGGACATCAAGGTTCCATGAATAAATGAATGACGGATGTACTATATCACTTTTTAATGAATTCTATCTAATTTAAGATAATTGCATGATGATTGTCCTACTTTAGTAAATTATAATCAGTATATTTTAGTTTTGTAAAATATCAAATGTCATATCCTTGCGTGTTACTAAGAAGGAAAGAGAAAGTAAATGCTAAGTTGGCAAAACTATGTACATTTGATCTCATCGGCAGACGCACGCCCACAGCTCTCTCACTGGCAGGTGGCACATGTTCATCTACAAGAAAGGTAGTGCACGTGTATGCACATCAATGATTTTTAATTGCTAATTGAAATTAATTCTATATGAACTACCAAGTTTACATGCATGCTAAGTAATTGTTTTAATAATAAATGCATTTACATTTGAGTTTGCGTGTAGGTATAGTGCTAGTGCACCAACATAACACCATCTTGGATGATATGATTATGATGATTACCACTCGGAGACAGTGTGATACAAGTGTGTTGGACATAATGTTATTCCATTGAAGGTCTCATGTTCATGATATTTGTTTTATTTCATGCAATGTGCATTTCATTAAGCTCCAGCCTTTCAGCCTTACCCAAAATATCACGATCAGTGTGGGTCATAATCATAATCGTGTTTGGAGGTGAAAGGGAAGAGTTTGTGCAGCTTTTAATAGCCATGGCTCATGTCATTTCCAGTATCTCATATCCATCGTCACCTCTACCTCTATTAGCTATATGTGAAGATGACATTGAAATTGAGGTTCTTGTTCTTGGTTAGTATGTTGGATTGGAACATTGGATTTGGAAGCTGGAAAAACTGGGCACATGAAACATGAACCAAAAAACTCCCAAAAACTGACTCTCTCTCCGTACGTTGGAGAAACTACTTTGCTTGCACTCACACCAAATGTGATGCTGACGCTGCCCATCTTCCCACATGAAATCTGGAATGGAATAGGCATGGCATTTTTTGTCCATATTAGCTGTAGGTAGTTTAGCGAGTGCGTTCTTGTCCCTATAGCACGGTGTCGTTTCATGGCCAGAGAGGACCAAATGCAGTGTAGAGGAGAACAGGATTAGAGGATGTGGAATTGTGGATGTTGATGTGGATGTAGAATTTTTTTTTGGTGTGCATGCAGGAACCAGATCAGGCCATAAATATATTTCCACTCATACAGACAGCACATGTAACTTTCATTGCTACACTGTCCATAATTTATTGTTATAACTCTTTTCTGGAGAAGAACATACCATATTGCATATTTTGCCGAGAGGGTAATGCTAAGAATTAATTGGGAGTTACTAAACGCAAGTTCATTTAAGCTTCGCATGATATATGATCTAAATATAATTTGTTATTATTATTCATATTTTCCTTTGGTTGTTTCCAGTTTGTGGAGCAGAGTTGATGTATACACATTCCAAACTATTCTCAAGCTAACCAGAAGAGGTTTGTCCTGCGGTGGAACCGGGTGCAGTTTTTGTGATTGGTCTAACATATCATCTCAACGCAGTTAAGTCAAGTCGACTACATATTGCACAACTAATATAGGTAAAATAATATCTCATTTTTAATTTTTTAACCCGAATGGTGAACATAGAGAAATATTCCGAATTTATTTGTGAATTTAATATTTGTACTGAGAAATCGTGTTTCTTATTTATTCTAGATTCATTTTCCGCTGAACTGCTCATCACATAATTAAACAAGACAAATTACTAATAATCAGGAGAAAATACAAAGGTAAAAAGAATGCATTTTTTTTACTTTGAGCTTTCAATGTGGAAATATCTATGTACCTAGTTTACCTTAGTACTTATAGTGATTTATTTAATGCAATTTTTGCAACTTATTTGCTTTTTGATTTTTATTACTATTATATTAATGTTTCCTATCTTGCCTTGAATCTCTATGCTAGCAGCCTGAAAGTGTAAAACGAAGAGTTAAAGAAGACTACTAACTGCATGGTCACTGCTTAAGTCCCTTTTAAGAGCCGCAGACAAAACATGAAGAAATAGTTTTGATATTTGTTTAGGCAATCGAATCTGTAAGTTATATCTCAGGGTGTCTCGCTTTAATAGCTGAAAAATAAGTTGGGTTAGTATTTCGTTGGAATAGCTAGAAATTATAATATGGAAATGTTAAATGTCAGAAGTACTGTTAGTGTTGACTGAAATCATAGATGTACTATTATCTTTTAGAAGGATTGATATTCAAGAATAGGTAGATACTCGTATTGAATTCCAATTAGACAGGATAAAAAAAAGTAAACCATAGGGAAGTAAATTTCAAAGCATGAAATGTATTTTATATTGATATTTGTAATGAATTTTGACTAGTGTAAGCAAGCATTTGGTTTTCCTTTCCGTTAAGTTTATGTAGGTGTGTGTTTTGTTTTTATTGAAAATTTAGCACAGTTTATGTAAAACACTCAGTCATTTCTTCAATTTTCGTACGTGCTTGCCCCTCTGATTTTAATTTTCAATTTGAGATCAAAGTATTATGCAGGTTGCAGAGACAACTTATTTTATCAAGTTGTTATTTTAACTAGCCACGTTTCACGCCTCTGCTTCTGGACATGATCGCTTGTGATTGTGATTGATAGGACAGGCTCAAGTGTTAATCCGGTTTTGGATTGCATTTTTGTATTGAACCTTAAACCAGACACGATTATAAATTTAGGCTTACATATACTTTGTTGAACTGTGTTGAACATCATGTAAAAAAAAATAAGTCAAAGCTACTATATATCTCAGCTTTGATTTTGCGGTTATCTTGCTGTTTCTCGCTTCTGGTTCTTACAACTTTCTTCGGCTTTCACTTTTATTAGCAAGCATTTCCTCTATTTTTATTTATACTTTTTGACTGAGATGAAATGAACTGTTGTCACTTTCAGGATTATCTCTTATCTTTCAGTCCTTACAAGTTTCAAAGTCTCGAACCCTGTTCGTTCATAAGCTAAGATCTTTGCTAACTTGCTTTGTTCCTTGTCATGTTTCTCAACTCAGCTAGATATAGCCGTTTTCATTTGGTCTTATCGGTGTTCGGATGTTCAGAATTATTGATATAACAGCGCGATAACTGAGAACGAATCATATTTTAGCATCTACAAGCATAACGCCTTCTAATTTCTATCGCCGACAGCGCCGTGCATGCATAAAATGCTTGGACTTAAAGTAACATCAATATCATCGTCATCGTCATAATAATCAACTTCGTTCACTGGTCTTCCGAACAGTACCGAATGGGAACTTTTAGGAAACCCTCTCGGAGCACATGTATCTACGTTGCTCTTGGTTTTCTCTTTCCATAATATCCTCTCATTCGTGAATGAATTTTGCTTTAGGGTTTGTTGAATTCACTCGCAATGGCAATATTGGCAACTTTAGGCAGGAGTATTTAGGAGAAATAGGACATTGTGGATTCCATTCCAACTATAACTCCACCAAGTTGGTTCAAGGGAAAAGAGAGGTGATGGGAGGAATGGGATCGCATGATCATCATGAGCATGTGCACGCTTTCTAGGTGGTCCTCGGTTCCCGTTGTTGCTGTGTACGTACGCAACCTCAACCTTCACCCAGTATCCATTCGGTGGCTCCGTGCGTTTCTCCCAAATCCCTTTCCACTAGATTTTGCGAATAAAAGGAGGAAGGTATTTTTTTAGTAGTACTGTGGAACCTTCAGAGTCAGATATATCCTTAAACATATGAAAACAGTCATGTATTATTACGCTTTATGTACCAACCAAAGCATTAACTTTTCCTTTTTTCAAGAATTCCTAGACCATGCTCTCTCCATGTCCATGGCCCATTCCAAATATCCATTTCATAGGGCCCGTTAATACGCATGGAATGGACTATGAGGATGGGGGGATGCATGGAGGAAGCAAAAAATATCGATATAATAATACTGGAACTTGGAAGGGAAGGGGAGAGATAGGGAAATTGGGTTCTAGAAGTTTGAGATTGCTTGCTTGCGGAGAGATAAGAAATATTTTATGTGCTTGCCTTGTGTACAACACATGTATTTTGGCAAATCATAAGTTAAGCACGTGATCATAGAGCTAGTATTTCGATTTCCATAATATTTCCATCATCATCCGATATTACATATTACGACGAATCCAGAGAAGTTCTTCGTGGATTGGATTCCCTTTCACTTTACATTTCCTTTCAGGAATAATGTTAGCTTCCTCCTCTAGTTCCATTCTTTCATTCCACGAATTGAACGTGGGTACAAGACCACGAGCAACGGGTACTCGGGTACCTAAAACATCTAAATAGGATCTTGTGAATGCTGTTGTTGTACTTTCGCCTTCTAAGAAAACACATCCCATCAAATTCACCACATCTCATCTTATTCCTTTTGGCTTAGGTCAGGAAATCCGTAGGTAAAGAAAAGAGTAGCAAGAGCCAGAGGAAGGTCACAAAGAGCAAATAGAATCCTATTTGGTTTTGGTACGTGATCTTCGGCATTTGAAGACACATACATATTAATCAAGTGTAGTTGAGCCTAGTGTCATATAATAATATCGGAGACTCGAGTCTTCCCCTTCATGTCCGTCATATCGTATCCATTAACCAACTTATTAAAAACTATATCGCAACTTATGGAAGTGCTCCACTACCCCACTTTCCGTTCAGAACATATTTAGTTCAGTCAGAGTTCGGATTTCTCTTGTCATTCTATTTTCGAAGTTAATAGGAACTTACTCGTGAGTGAGTTGATATATATCCCATTTCCCATCCCTTCCGAAAGGAATGGAACGGGCATAGTCAGTATATAAAAATCAGAAGAAGGTGCGTTTTTTGCAATATTATTATTACAACATAGCCTCTTCTTCTCTTCTTCGTTTCGGTTGTCTTTCTTGCATTTTTGTTGGAGGAGCTTCGTTTCGGTCGGAGATAGTGATATGATAGGGTGGAGGGGAGAAGAGAGCGTTAGGGACAGGAGAGCAGTAGCAGGACATGAGCCAAACTTTCTTCCTTTCGACCTTCAAAAAAATTGAGAATCATCCCAGCTAGTTCTCCACTTCACGTTTTCCCATTGTGGACGGACGTGTGGAGGAAGGAGCTTGAGAGAGAACATAAAAATTTGCAAGAAAAAAGCTAATAACCGGAGATAATAAGTTATATAGAAATAGGAGGGGGCTTTTTTTGTGTAGGCAATCATATTCCATTTTTTACGTGTTCTCCATCAGTCCATCTCCCCATCGACTTCTTCACACACAGTCCATATATATGATACGGTGGAGGATTATTAGTAGAAATTTAGAAGATAATTTCTTCGGGTTAATGTAAGTAAGCCTCGCAGCGGTCATAATTCGCTTCGCATTTTTTTTCCTTTGGCAAGTAAAAAAAAGTTTGCATAGAGAAACGTTCCCAAGAGCATAATATATTATTCATCTTACACAGGCTTGCATAGGCTTCATTCATACAGACAAAAACCTTCAGACAGGTAATAGGTATACAGCAGGTGCAATTTAAAAAAAAAACTGCTCTATCATCATCTCCGACTCATCATTATCATTAGTAATTACTATCATCCTCCACGCTCCACAACGTGTACGATTGTCTGTCCGCCATCATTATAAAGTTGATCTGATCTGAAATATTTTGCAGAATTCGGGTTTTCATGCAATCAGGATATCTCTTTGAGTTGTCGGCGTAACAGTATCTGGTGAGGAGTTGGTTCGAAAAGTCCCAACATTTTCTAAGATCTTAAATAGGCAGTATTATAAAGAAGGAGATCGTTAACGAGTATAGGCTCGGCAATTTTCCCCGAAGAAAATATTTTTTGAGAACGACAACTAAGCCGCGGAAACGGCATCGTTCTGAAGGTCGCTCAAGTCCAAGCATTGTTAGGAATCTCTCTGAATTTGGCCCATCGAAACGGTCTCCCGCTGCTAGAGTGTGGAGGAATCGGCTCTGTTAAAGTTTTCATAGCGTCAACTTCAACGACTGTAACTTCCTCGGTTCATTGTTGCTCTTATCATCGTCAGCATCGTCGTGAGTCTAATCTGAAACAAAGTATTACAAGTCATAACAATAATCATATTTATAACAATCGGAGCGAGCTCATCATCTTCAGTAATAATCGTCTTAACGGCCACTTAAAGTACAAGAATCGTAACAAGTTCAACACAAAGAGTTCTAGTCCTGCCTTAATACTCCTTCAACAAAGTCATACTAGTCGGCATCAGCAGCGTTGTTCCATTCATTGTTGGGGTGGACAAGAAGGTCTAAGTCGACGAGAGGGTTTAATTGCACCCCCAGTTAAGAAAGCGTGCTGCGAGCAAGGATCTCAGCAGTCCAAAATGGTTTGGTTCTCTTCCCTCGACGGCGTGGATAACACGGTATAATAATGTTAAATAGATAGGTTCTTCTGAGTTGAATGAGTGTTTTTAGTGGAATTCCGAATTTTTACAGTTTAAACAAAGTTTTTTTTATAAATATATATGATTAATTAATTAATGTTTAATGATTTGTTTGACATATAATGTGTTTGCTTTTAAATTAAAAGTCTAAGTCAACCGAGACGCCGGTCCCGGCTCCAGTTACAATAAGAGTAAACATTTTCATGAATTTAATTATAAATATATACAAAAATACATTTAATAATATTTACAATTTGGAGAGAAATTAGACGTTAGATTCTGTTGGAAGCTCTTATGTTAAAAATAATTAATTATCTCTAATTTCTTTTAATTGGTTGTCTGCTGGTGGTGGTCTTTCTTTAATTTTGTTCTGTTGGGGGAAAGTCTTTTTCCTCATCTGCTGATCTGAAACGCTGTATGCAAGACGTGCTTTGTTCACTCGATTCTCAATTTTCTACATTCTCTTAAGCTCAGCCTGAAATGGCTATAAGATATCTATTAAACAAATCTTAATTTCTTGCTTTGACTGAAAGCTATATCTCTAGGGTCTAGATCTGTCTAGAACCGAAGTTAATTGGTTAATACCTAAATGAGAAGTGTTAAACTATCAGTTGTCAATTTTCGAAGTGAGATAATATGAGTTACTATTTAATAACACGAATCATTCTTTTACAACCCTTTAAAATAAATTAACAACACAGCTTTCCATGCTTTTACTTTATTAACAATTTCGCTTTCTTTTCATTTTTTCTTTAATTTTTATGTTGGCTTCATCATCTTCATGATTGGAATGGAGTTGATTAGGTAATAATTTTGGAAATTCTATTGTTTTTTTCTTCTTGTAGATGGCGAATTCAAAGGTACCATCCTACCAGCTTAATGCGGCTTCTGCCGTAACCCACTTGGATCACATGTGTGCGTTGGACATCGACTCCAAGGCACCCCGACACAGGCTCTCTGGTGTCATTTGCACCATTGGACCCGCTTCTAATCCCGTGGGGGTACTTGAGCAAATGATGGAAACAGGGATGAACATTGCTCGAATGAACTTCTCGCATGGGTCGCACGAGTATCATGCCGGAACCATTGCCAATGTTCGTACCGCGGCCGAAAACATTTCCAAGAAGCTGGGAATGAACTTTCCAATCGCTGTTGCACTGGACACCAAGGGCCCCGAAATCCGTACTGGATTGTTGGAAGGGGTAAGCATAAAAAAGATTAAAAGAAAGTATCAAGTTATTCAAATGTGCGTCAAGGAAAGGAGAAATGATTCAAGGATTTTCGTTCTCTTTTAGGGGGCTTCCGCTGAAGTAGAAATGGTCCGTGGGGCTGAGGTTAAAATCACCACTGATCCCGCTTTCAATGAGAAGGGAAATGAAAAACTGGTGTTCGTGGATTATACAAACATTACAAAAGTTGTTAAGCCAGGAAATCGTGTCTTTGTGGATGATGGACTTATCTCATTAGTTGTCAAACAAGTTGGTAAGTAGGAATCTTTACATATGTTTGATGCATATTAACGCATGTGATTGTGTTTATCTTTATCACGATAATATTAATAACAACATTTGTTTATAATAATACAGGATCTGACTTCCTCATTTGTGACATCGAAAACGGAGGAATGTTGGGAAGTCGGAAGGGAGTTAACCTTCCCGGTGTTCCCGTTGATTTACCAGCGGTTTCAGAAAAGGACAGGTCGGATTTCATGTTTGGAATTGAACAAAATGTCGACATGATTTTTGCTTCTTTCATTCGAAATGCTGCCGGTGTTCGAGAGATCAAGCAGATCCTTGGTATGTAAAGGCTCGAAAATATTTTTATCAAAATATTTATACATACATAATTTGCACCTTGCTCGCTAAACCAATTTTATTCAAAATTTCAGGCGATAAAGGAAAGAACATCCTAATTATTTCTAAAATTGAGAACCACCAAGGGGTCTCAAACCTAGATGAGATCATTGCAGAATCCGACGGCATCATGGTAGCACGTGGGGACTTGGGCATTGAAATCCCTCCAGAAAAAGTTTTCTTGGCTCAGAAGGCCATGATTGCCAAGTGTAACAAGGTGAGTCAGCTACATTAATTGAAAACAAACTGTTTGATTGATTTAATTTGTGTGCTAGAA
Organism: Pseudosinella alba; assembly: GCA_034700485.1. Taxonomy (NCBI): domain Eukaryota; kingdom Metazoa; phylum Arthropoda; class Collembola; order Entomobryomorpha; family Entomobryidae; genus Pseudosinella; species Pseudosinella alba. The sequence continues at coordinate 21,492 of JAQIXQ010000075.1, forward strand.
TTTTTGGGTTTATGGAATTCTTTTAATTGGATGATAGGCTGGGAAACCCGTTATCTGTGCCACTCAAATGTTGGAATCCATGGTCAAGAAACCTAGGCCAACCCGTGCAGAAGGCTCTGATGTGGCAAATGCCATCCTCGATGGTGCCGATTGTGTAATGCTTTCTGGGGAAACCGCTAAGGGAGACTATCCCCTTGAATGCGTAAGGACGATGGCTAACATTTGCAAGGAGGCAGAGGCTGCCCTTTGGCATCAGCAATTGTTCACCGATCTTGTCAGTAAAGTAAGTGGACAAAATATCTAGTTTCATAGAAGTAGCTGTTCAATATATAAAACTTCATCGAATAAAACTTATGGGAGAATAATTGCTATTTATTCATGGATGGATGAATGAAGCAACAGTAACTTTTATAAAATGTCAATTTAATATTTAGGTGATACCTCCACTGGATACTGCCCATTCAATTGCCATCGCTAGTGTGGAAGCATCTCATAAGTGCATGGCTGCCGCATTCATTGTAATTACTACCAGTGGACGATCAGCCCATCTAATTTCGAAATATCGGCCAAGGTGCCCCATCATTGCTGTTACTCGCAATGCCCAAGTTGCTCGACAATGCCATTTGTACCGAGGACTTCTGCCCATTCATTATGATAGTAAGTTGAATAGGTTATTGATAGAAAGCTATATAAACTGCAAAGGGTCATATTATTTGGTATAATGGATAAATGTCTTTTTGTTTTTAGCTGGTGCATTGCCCGATTGGATGGACGATGTAAACGCTCGCGTTAAGTATGGCGTGGATTACGCAAAATCCCGTGGTATGGTCAAGTCCGGGGATGCAGTGATCATCATCACTGGTTGGCAAAAGGGATCTGGATTTACCAACACGCAGCGCATTGTTTTAGTCGAGTAAGGAACAATGTAACTCCAGTTCAGAATTTCATTTAAAAGTATTGCATCCTCTCTTGGACCAATATCAACCTTCACTTACGATCAATTTCCGGGAAAACACCTTCGACATCTGCTTATTGTATGACAAACACTTGTAATTCAGATGAAATGGCCTCGTCAGGATTTAAAAAAACTCGTAGTCCATTCATATTTGTACCTAATTATATTTAAACTGACCAGGCTGCAAAATGTGTAACAATAGCTAAAATGTACAGCATAATCAAAAATCCAATTTGGGGAGGAATGGAGCTGATATTTGTAGTGCTAATTTGTAATTCGGTGCGGTAATTCAGAAACCATGCATCAAAATAATATATTATTTATGCGTATTTTTAATTTACTTCTAAATTCGATTGATGATTGGTATTAGACTAATTTGAAAACCAGGGCAGGGGGAACTTGTATCAAATACAAATAATAAGTAATTATACCGGTCGTATATATCTAATCAAGGTGATATACAGTCTGACGTAGCGTAATATAAAAAAATTCCAGAATGTAAGTGTTGTACTAGATAATAGTTTATTAGAAGCATCAATAAATCGTACATATATATTATATACAAAAAAAAATTAACTTGATATAAACTTTATTTCTTTCGACATTTTCGATTTTAATATTTGATTAGGCCAAACAATATGGTTAAATACAAAAGCGGAGCTTTTAAGAGAAAGTTATTCTAAAGGGTCTGCTTTTGCATTCAGCATATTCTTTGAGATTAGGTATTTACTATACTAGCACAAAATTCATTCTTGATCCTTCATTAATGGATTTCAATTCATTTTAGCGATTAGCAGTGCAATTGATTTTTAATACATAGAAATGCAGACAATACAAGTGTACTATATTTGTGTATATTTAAAATTTATTACGCTTTTGATCGCTGCCGTCCTTTTAACAGGCACAGACAAAATGAATTGAATATAGTCACAGCAGAATTCCAGGTCATAGCGCAATCCAGTCAGTCATATCACAAACAACCAATAATTCAATTATATTTCTATATCATACAGCAACTATTTTGGAATTTAATTAAATTACTTTAATATACTTTGACATAATACAAATTAACCTTTGGTGTATGGAACAAGGCTCTATGCATTCCTACCGCATATGGATACATATACGTACAATAAAAATGCATAATGTCTTATTCCATGAAATTACCGGGGAAAACTATCTTTAAAGGTAGTTTTGTTGGTCGTCTGAGAATATGACGGACCTGCCCGTGAAATCGAAATAATCAGTCTATTTTCTGAGCGATGAGCTGTCCCTGTAAAGCAACCAATTTAAAATAGTACAATAAGATTACGTAACAATTTATAATGGATGGTTGCACTACTATTGTTAAAAAAGAAAGTGTTGACATGTTGTTACCTGCTCATCGATGTCGAAAATCAACCTGAATCGTTTCCCAGGGTTGGACAAACATGCAGCTTGAACGATTTGCTGAATGCGGTCATCAGTCAGCGTTACCGCCTGCTTGTCAGCCAACCTCGGCATAACGATTACGTCGCCTCCTCCAACGGCTTTTACCGCAGACACGATGCTTTCCAAGATCTTCACAGTTTTGTCACTAGAGACGGCTTCATTGGCATCAAGCTTTTGTTGAAGGGTCGAGTTCCTAGCTTTCAATTCCTCCAATTCTTGCAATAAGCCTTGCTCTCGTTGCGCAGTTTCTTGCTTTTTCCGCTCGCGATAATCTTTTGCCCCAGCAGCCCTCTTGACCATGGGATCTTCTTTGTCCGGATTCTCATGCAAGAACTTCTTTTTCTTGCCCCTGGAGGACTTACACTTGCCAACTGATGAGGGTCCCGAATTCATTTCACCAGCAGAATGATCATAGGTGGACGTGCTAGGGAAATCAGTTATGCTGGCCATGGTCAAGTGAAACTCTGTAGCAGAATCCACAGCGATCAACGTGGTGGCCTCTGTCCCAGCGCAATCCGTAGCTGGTGCCACGACAAATTCTCCATCTATAGCTGAGTTAGCATAGACAACCCCATAATCGGGGACTACAGGCATCATGTTGTTCTGATTGTTTTGGAATAGTAAGAGCTGGGAACCATCAATCCAAGCTCCTCCCGTTGTTAAATGTTCGTTGCTTGGGATGACTGCCCCAGTAGCTTGTCCAACAGCAGCGGGATCATCAGACGACATGAAAACTTCAAGATTCAGACCAGTCGCAGACGACAACCCATCCGGGTTCAGATTGTCAACCTGCCCGTCTGCGGAAGCAGCATTGATAGTGCTGTCAGCACCATCAGTGACCTTGACCAAGTCCATACTCTGATTAGAGTATTGGAGAGGAGCAGCCGGAAAGCACACGGCCTTGTCCGAAGCTTGGCTAAGAAGAGGATTTCCCGGTCCTACAAGGTCGTCATCCATACCCTCCAGCAAGTCAAAGTCAATGAAAGCTTCCACCTCAGCCAAAGCTTCCACCCCAGCCATAGCCGAAATTGTCGCCAATTCTATGGCCTACTGACGACTGTGCGGAGACCTTCGCTCTTTAGATTCTGCTTGTAAAAATCGTATGTTAATACTTGATGTTGATACTTCCACAGGTATACGTATCCTGTCAATATAACGGTGTATTTTTTTTAGAAAAAAATGGTCAACTTTGACACATTTTAAATACATATATTGAAGTTACAAGTAACTTCTTGTAATAATTTGGTAACTGTTCAACAGTTGAACTTCAACTAACCGAACCCCACGAAAGATGTCTCCAAGAAAGATGATGTTCAGTTGACAGACTCGAACAAGTCCGCGACCAGTCCGTGACGCTTTTCAACCTTCAACTCCTTTGGAAACCAGTGCAGTGAACCTCACAGGGACCCCTCCAGCAATCCAAGGATGATATACTCGTCCATATTTGCGACTTTCATGATTGTTCTGTGCAGCGTTTGAGACCTAGAGAGAAGGGCGAAAGATGCAAACAAACATTAAATGCTTTTGCTATTAAACTTTAATTTTAAAAGCACATTTTCCTCCATTTCAGGACCTAACTTTGGCCTTATTGATAAGCCTTTATTACTGTTATTTTCCTTACCTAGCCAACTAACCATCAAATCAACCATGCATACTTAATTCCTCCTCCCAAAAACTATTAAAATCCAATCCTAAAGAACCTAATCATTATCACTAATTGTGAATGGTCATTTTATGTGCATAATAAACTTTAGATGATGATATGATGATAATGATGACATATAGATTGCTCGAACATTCTATCAATGCTCAATTCTGCCATCTTGAAAAATTGACTTAAACTAAATAAGTAGTTAATTGTTAACATAATTGCTTCTTACCTTAATATTTTAACCCTTTCTATTCATTAGCTAGCTGCCCTCCTTCCAGTTCCAAAACTCCATTTAGACCCGCAGGGAAAGGAACAGAAAATCACTCTCTCGAACCCAACTTTAATCCCCTGTGCAGTTAACTCCTAATAACAATAAGCCTTAAGTAAACACTATAAGTATACTACCTCCTACCTATATAGTAATTATAGTTATAGTTAACAAACTATATTCACCACAATTATACCAATTGGTTGTTGGTAGGCATTTGCAAAAATATACTTTCGAGGATCGAGTGTGTGTGGACCACCGAAGTAGAAGCTGCAGCGCAGCAGAATGCACTCATCCCATCTCTCTTCTGTACAAAATTATAATTTGCTTTGGGAATATGTAATGGAAAGCTATACGTAGACTAGACTAGGTATCTACTTTATCTGCAAATTGCACACAAAGACATACTCTCGTTCATGCTAAAAAAAATCAATGATACAATGATTATGATTCGATTATGAATATTATTATATTAAACATGCATTAAATAACTCGTTTTTTGATTAACCACCTAATTAAAATTGGTTCATAAATGCTCATCTTCCTTCATCAATTATCACGGTCAGTAAGTAGGTATGTATTTTGGGTATCGTCACCCCCTCATGAAATGAATCATGTTCCAGCGTCTCCGTCTCAACTCAATCCATCGTCTCGCCATTGCCACCTACTGCGTTGCGTCCTTCTCTCCATATTCAATTTGGATGAAATGATACCAATTTTTGTGAATATTATTTTATATGGTTTATGTTTATGACATGATCATGATGGGGAAAGTAAAATGGGAAACTAAACAATCAACATGCCAAGTCAAAAATTGTAAAGATTGGTGAAATTAAAAATGTCTACTTTTTATGCCAGAATAATATGGTAAAATGAATGTTTGCAACTTTAGGAGAAAATGCATTGACATTTACGAAACTTAATTTAAAAACATCTGGAATTCTAAACAATGAATGAACCATTCATGCACCCAAACACTATACAAGTGCATTAACGATAAGCCTAGGATTTTAATTTACGATTTATGAATGAAGATGAGATATGCATAAAATTGATTGGAACCTTAAGTACATTTCAATGACATTACGAACGAAAGTGCAGTAACATGTAATTATTGTGATTTACTAATTTGTGAATGCCGTTTTATGATGGTGGATTGGCTAAAACTAGATACTTTATATTATGAGCTTCCGCTATGCATTTTATGAACATTTTAAACTAGAGTATGGCTTATTACTATGTATTTAATTAAATTAATTCCTTTCAACCGAATAGTCGGATGAGGTTCATTGAAATAAAAGTTAAGTATTGCTCAAAGGGATTTAGTTTTGTTTTAGTTTTATTGTTTTTTATTGGTTTTTTAAGGTTTTTTTTTGTAATTTTGACGTAGAATTAAAATCATGAATGACCAACAACCATAATTTTGAGATTTTTTTTTGTTTTTTTCAGGTGATGTTTTCACGATTACAATTACTACAAACAATAGGAGTTCTGGGAACCCCACTAAATAATAATATAACTGCTACAAAATTGATTATAACTATACAAAATAATGTAATGCTACAGTAGTACATTTTAGAACTTACTTAAGTAGACTTAAGTAACAACATAGCTTTTTTAGGTTTTCATATTTCATAAAAACTTGTACATTTTTTTTGCGATTTTGATTTTATCTACCTCCACCATACATAGAAAAAGGTTATATAACAGGCCTTATTCTATGTCCCTCATACAAGTAAATACATTACTTTAACAGAAAAAAATGTATGCAAACTTAATTCAAAAATGTATACTACAACAATCACAAAGTTGTACAATAAACAAATATTTTGTAACATTTGAGTGGACAAATGAAATTCATAACAGATGGATAAATTAGTTGGTACGTCTCCTACAACGTATACAATGACAGTGATAGAAATTTCTATATTTATATATTTTAACAGAACAGTTCTTAATACTAGAAAAACTCACAGCTTGTCGAAGCATATGATTACATGATATATAAAAACAGGGCAATGAAATATAAACAATTCATTAAATATGTAGAAAATAGAAATAATTATTTTAGTTGTTTCTTAACATTTCTTACTAGTTACTACCTCGAAGGGGTCAGTCTTCCGTCATAATAATAATAACACAAATTTGTAGGACATAAAAATTTCTTTCCTGGGCCAATATCATGAATGACAATGGCCATTTGTATAAAGATCTCGATTGATAGCGAAATGCGAATAAATAGTTTCAATTCAATTAAGTTACTTGAATTTTACGGGGGGGCTAAATTCAGTCCAAATCAATTTCGGAATCCTGTAACAAAAAAAATCATAATTCAAAGTATATTGATGCAAATTCATGTTATTATTATTAGACATGTGGGAAAAGACCAGTTCTCTAATTAATTTAACTAATTTAATTTTTCTTACTAGCTTCGTCAATGTCGAAAGAAATTGATGGTACACCACCAATACCTACCTTGACGGTTAGGCAGGTGTCGTTGGGGATTGATTGAGGATTTTCTTGCATTCGCCTTCGGATGTCAGGTAGCTCGGATGACTGAGGCATGGGCAGATTTGCCAACTGCGTTGACAAAAATACATTTGGGCTGGGTTGGATAGTCTGGATGAAGCTTCTCATGTAGTCAAGCATCTTCACTTTCTGCATGCTGGTGGCAGAGTTCTTCTTCCTTTCTTCAGTTAACTCAGCCAACAGCCTCTGGTTCTGTTCTTTCAGGATCTCTTGTGTCGCGTTCGCAGCGTTAGTCGTGTTGTCCAAGTTCTTTTTCAAACTATCATTTTCGGATTTGAGAACGCTGACTTGACCCTGCAAGTCATTAAGGAGCCGCTTCTTCTTATCCCTGTTCAATTTCGCTGCTTTCGCGTTCTTGACGGAAGGATCATTATCGTCCTCGCACTCATATTTCCTCTTCTTCCTCTCATTACTAGTGCTGCGGTTGGTGCGTTGTTTGGAGGCGGATGGTTGCGGGGTAAGTGGAGCGACAGAAGACGAGGTACTGACATGTCTGGTACGATTATCAGTTCCATTCAAATTTGAAAGAGCCATGGGCTTAGTTTCCACCTTCAATGGAAACGCTGTGATCATCGGTAGAGTCATTGACTCAGGCTCCTGGAGGAACATCATCGTTGAATCTTGGACATTCCTGCTAGTTTGTACAGACTTCCTCCTCTGGCGAGTTGGGCGACCAGTAGAAGCGTTGTCGACTGATTCAGCGTCAGGTATCTCTGTCTTAACCACGACTGGCGGATGCTGAATAGAGATTTGAGGGAAATTGTTGGACTCAATGGCTGACAAATCCACTGTTGAAGTATTCTGAGTTTCCATTGGCTCGGGGTCATCCTCAGTAAGTTTGAAAATGTCGAAACTGGATGCCTGAGAGAGCCACGTTGAAGTTAAGTCTTGGCTTCCCCCATCGTTAGGCTGCTCTTGATAAGCATCTGAAAGTTGGATTGATTTCTCTGGCTGCTTGTCAAAGTCACCCAGGTAGCCGTTTGGATTATCCATGGCCTTGTCGAGCTGGTTCAAAGCTTGATTTGTAAGATGAGTGAATGGCTGTAGCCCACTGCCTCCACCCCCTTCGTTCAAAGGGATGCTTTTCTCAGATAATTCCTTATCCAAATCAGAACCGGAGAATATTGGACTGAATTCACTAAAGTCTTCTTCATAAAGGTCAAAGTTGAGAATATCATTTACATCCATGTCGAAATCTGCGCTGGATGAAGTTCCCGGAGTATTCATAGGGAACAGGTCCCTTTCCGCTTCAGTGCAATCTTCGTCTTCGGATGCCTTCTTCCAAGCCTTGTCAAATTCCTTGAAGGAGTACAACACGTAGTTCTTCACGATTTCCTTCCGAGTCTCGAACAACTGTTTTTCTTCCTCGTTGTCCCCACTTGGTGGGAAAAGAAAAGGATTCGAAATTAGTAACTTGCTCATATTTCTTCTTACCAAATTACCCTTCGCGAATGGATTTCGCTTAAGATTGAGTATACACTCGTACCTTATTGGGGAAGACGACAAGTTCGAAAGCTCCTGGTTTTCAATAACGGGAGTGCTCGTTTCCAGGCTGGTACCACTCAGATCGGATTTGTTCTATAAAAAATATTTAGAACAAAAAATTATTAGTTGACCAATCCACAACAATCAATTTTATTTTCTACCAGTTTTAATTTTTTCAAAATGCATTTATCAACGCAGCTTAATTTCCCTTCTTATTATTATAGACATTTTTTAAATTGCAAGCAAGCAAGATGCACTGCTATTTTTTAGTACCTGCAATCAGGGAATTGAGGAAATTTATTTTTCTCAAAATCGGGTTTTTAACAATTAAATAATAAGCTTCAGCTTTATTAACTCTACTCATTCAATTTCAAAAATCATTTACTTTCTTTCCTATTCATACGTGTTCATTCTTTGCTCGTCCTTTGGTAAATGGTGGGGAATGGGAAATAATTTTGCAAACTTTTTATTCATCAAGAATGAGCCCAGCAGTGGTAGGCAGTGAAGGAGGAATAAGAGTCTCGTGACGTTTTTCCCCAAACTATGACTCATCGCCTAGAACAAAACAATGTAACCTAACATGCAACGCTGAAAGTTATTGCATCAGCAAATTTCAATACCAACCAACTCCTCCAACACTACCACCAAGAGAATACAATACCTTTCAACGCTAAAAGGCGTCTGCACCATGTACCAAATTTAACAACCCCCTCACCCCGCAGCAGCGTCTTTGGGGGTTCGGAAATAAATGGAAGTGTAGCAATAGCTTCAAAATCCCTACCTACCTGTGCACAAGAATACTAACCTACCATCATCATCACTGATTACAGTTTACAATACAAAGTAAATGACAATCAAATCAACATTAATTTTGCCTACCTGAACTAAACAAATTTATGCCACGATTGACGTCACTACCGCCACTTACTGATACTTTGTACTTACCTAACCACTTCTAGTTCTATTCTACATTAAATTATCACTCCCACATTAATAGACATACCAAAATATATTCAGTGATGATGATGATTCCGTGCACCACTTATGAGGAATATTAAAAACGTTTCCCCCTTCTTGTCAACTATTCTATTCACTAAATTGCCCAAGGGTAAAGACATGAGTTTGCAAAAAAATACCTGCAAAAAACACCGAAAAAAATATGAATAGTGAGAATTATGCCTATTATTACCTATCTAGAAAATGAATTGTAATTAATAATTAAATTATGCAACTTCAAATTTTTTTATGGATGTCCCCAAAAATCCGATACTGCCACTGCCAGTAACTTAACCACCACTTACCACTGTAAAAAAAGCATTTCCCCTTCTTAAAAAATATTAAAATGCAACATCGCACACAACCTCTTTCTCGCCACTTATAAATTTAAACTGATCATTTAAAAAATCAGCTAAGTCCTGTATTTATTTAACTTAACCCAGCCAAAACATGCACCCACCTTCCTTCTCAAAAAAAATAAAGAGGATTAACAAAATTCCAATTCAACTTACGACTGTTAAATGACTGACGTATATTTTTTAACTACAAATTAAATTACCAGACCAGAATTACCTCTCACCTCACCTCCCCCCAATTAAATTAAAATAATTATAATCAACTTACCGTTCCGAATCCAGCCGTACCCAAAACCTCTTCAATAATCTTGTCAAGTTCACCGGTCTCTCTGGACTCCACGATTTCGGGATGGAACCCAACACCTTCCAAAATACCACCCAAGTTTCCGGGAATCTGAATACTGCTTAAAATCTGCTGGCCTTCTTCTTCCTCTTCCGAAGTTATCCCAAAAATACTAATTCCACTGGAACAATTAATCACGGTCAAGTCGGACTCCTCGGAAGACGTAACTTTCAGGCGATAATTATTCAGCAGATAGTTAATTACTTGCTTTAGTCCCGACACTTTAAAGTTGAGTTAGTTAAATACAAAATAGATAGAATATGGTAATAGCACCGTTGCGTTTTAATTAGGGAGATTTAATTTAATTTTTAACTTTAGCAAAAAAATTAAATGCACCTTTTTTGACAGTCAAAATATTTTTTCTCTTGGAATAAATGTGAGCTGAGCTCTTCTCTCTTGCTTCTTGGTTGAGTTTCTGACGAAAACGTTTTATGAGCAAGGCAAAGTGTTACGCACACCCTCTCCCTTCAATAGCTTGTGTGAAAATGGGATAGAGCCGTGAGTGCACTCTAGCTATAGTCATGTTTCAAGTTTCACATTCACAGTCGCCCTTTCAAGGTGGGAGGAAGGGTAAATAGTTAGCCGAGTTGGGTAAGGGGCCTATCCTTCCCATGTATAACTTTTCCGCACCTCACAAACCCCCGAATCCCAAGTCCCCAATCCTCGTAATGTAATTGAACAAGGCGAGATTTATATGGGAAGGATAAGACAATTTAAGTTGCCGAGTTTTTCCCTATCCTTTTAGTGCATTTTGTGCCACAACTGAAATGCATGGGTAGGAACGGAGGAAGGGGATTTTTTTTAGTTGTAAATTACATATATGAATATGGTTCATGTGTAACCCTTTACTTTCCTCGTTTCCTCCAATGAACTGGTTGGGAAATGGATCGAGTGATGTGAGGAGACGATTATAGAACAAGTCTGATCCTGTCCTAACGTGTTCGGATTGGACTTGGGACTTTTGAGGAGAAAAAAATGTAACAAAAAATACGTTCAGCTCATATCTCCCATTTCATACAAAATATATACATACTGTATAGTATAGTAGATAGACTAGTATTCATGTTGCATGTTATAGCTATTATGCCATGCCATGCCATATTCCATCTAAAAAAGAACAAAAGGGTTGAGTGAGTGAGAGAGGATATAGCTATAATAGGGGATATATATGGTTACTACTTATATGAATGAGGGGAAGAACTGAACAGAAATGAACAGAATTGAACATGTTTCAAGCTGGTTCATGAACTGTTGTATGAGAGCTGCTTTGAACGAACGTTTTTTCTCCCAACGTTTGAGTTTCAAATGGAGCGCTTTAAGCGGATCTCCGGGTGGCTATTGGTTGGGGAGCTTGTTCTTCGTGGAATTGTCGAAAGTGCAATATCTCTGAAACTTCAACTTGTTTTTCATTTCTTCGGAATTCATCATCATCACAATGCAGTCCATATACCACAATCATATTCTTGTGCTTTTTTTGCTCATCCAGGTTCATCATTTCATTTTTCATTATCATTTTTTGGTAGAATTACATTGGTTTGGTACTTCGTAGTCGTACTGTGCTTTACCAGCTAAATAGGAATATGGCTAGGCTGACATGCAATAAGGTAGACTTTTATGCAAACAAGACAGGCATAACATACATGATCATGATTATTATGATATTTATAGCTCAATTCTTGGAAAACGAGAGGTGAATGAAATGAATGAGCAAATGGCATGATCGAGTTTAGGAATGCGAATACTGCGAATGCGAATGCTGTGGTAAGTATTTGAGAAAACTGATCTGATGTTGATATGTGCATTGCTTTTTGCTTTACTATAATTTTATTGCAAAATTAAATTGTATATGCTGATCTGTCTGGTCATTTTCCTCATATTCTGAGACCATATATATGCGCGTAAAAAGGAAATGGTTTTAGCGAGCAGACCCAAGTTCCAACTTTAGATAATTTTGTAGATACTGTGCATATAGTATATTCAGTATATTGTATATGTAAGTAATACTTCACTGTTTGCCTATTAGCAATTTCTTGTTCGACCTACTTTTCCCGTTAAATTCTCGGAAATATGATAATTGAATGAAGCTACGAGCTACACATGACGGTAATAAACTAAATGGGTTTGGCATAGGCATGAAATGATAATGATGACGCAAATAACTGAGGACATGAAGCCACTTGAAGATTGAAGATATTTTTTCAATTTTGTTTTATACAAGAGTACAAAATATAGTAAATACCAAGTGAAATACTGTTTTGCTGAGGGAGATTAGATTTAGAATGTCTTTAACTTTTACTTACTTATAGACATAGAAATGACTAAAGTTAAAGAGAAACTAGAATTTAGTTAGTATTTAGTAAAAAGGGTTAAGAATTACGGACTAAGGATGCATGAATGAAAGGAATGCGATCGATGACGGTGGGAATAACCTGAAATGAAATTATATTCTCCGCAAAATAGAGAAATAGAACATGAACATGTTGCTTGCTTTTGATGGATGAGTCACCAATAGTCACCATCACATTACATGAAGCTACATGAAATCTCATAAACCTACATGAAAGTCGTATCATATCATATCATGAAACCTCATGAAAGGGAAAAATGAAGGATTGAACAAAACACATTTGAACGGTCGGTAGGTAAGACTGACCATGACCATTATAGCTATGGTTAGTTCATTCATCATTCATTCAATTGTATCTACATTTCAAAACTCGGACCAGAGCAGCATTCCAAAATAATATGCACTGTAGCTTATCAATTATCATCATAAGTACTTGATTTTTAACTGACCGAACTGACGCATGACGCCATCATCAGTGTGTGGAATTTGACAATTAAATGATGGAATATTATGATTAGATGAACTTCATTCATGAATGGGGCGGGGGACCTACGTCAACATGTCATCGAAAACATTACGATCCATGAAGCTCTTAATTAATCGAAAATATAAATGGCATCATTAAGATCATGAGGTATGATATGAGTGAGAAGGATAATTGAATAGGATCGGTGAGATATTTAATAATGAAACGAAGTGAAGTGATGGCCACTTAAAATTTACCGTAGGAAAAGCCGGACCCGGTCGTAAACAACATAATTCCTAATTACGCCATCACAGAACAACTCCGTCATACTATCCTGCGCCAGATTGACAAATAAAATAAAGGTCTGTCAAGAAGAACTCAAGTCATTTTTGCATGGCATATGCATACATACATGATATGATTTATGATTTACGTTTCTTTTATTTAATTATAAGTTATTCATATAATAATCTCATTATCAATAATAATAATAAACATTAAAATCCCTTTAACAAGTGCACATATATATAGTTTGCATACGTTTAACTGATGATTGCACAATCCATTAAAACATAATTAAAATTCCTTAAGATTCGATTAGATTGTTATGTTAGGCGTTAATAGCATAAACATGAACATTCCGGATATAGCTTCTTTAAAACAGTTTTATCGGTTTGTTCTGCGTTAAAATATTTGCATAAAAGTAAAATACAATTCGGCATATATTAAAGGAAAACTCGACTACACTTATCTATAAAAGCTGAAGCCTTACAAACTAATTCATAAAAATACTGCATCACCGCACCTGTCTTTGCATTTGTTAAAATTACAAGTGTTACAGTTTACTGTTCATTGTAAAAGTTGGAAAATTGTTACCGGAAGAATAAATTAAAAGAGAAACAGCGACGGCAGCTACGAGGACTCTAGAAAGAAAGTGTACCCATGCACTCTATTGTCATCGTAGTATAATCGATACATATAACTCTTAACTAATTGTAAATCTAAAAGCATCCAGTTAGGACATACCAGTGCTACTTACTACCTTAATCAAAATAGATATTTTTTTTTTGTTTTCTAGCATTAGCAATTAGCTTTCCACAACTAAAACTTGTACATAGGTACATAAAAAAGTAAGGTATACATTTTTTGCACTTTACGAAAATAACAATTCAGATTGCCAAACCCTTCGAACTACAACTTCCATTAGCATTCTTTAAAGCTTTCGTGGACAATACAACCTAATTTGTTCTTACTCAATGTGCAATTTTTCCAGTACTGGAAAAATCGCAGTCCACTGCGCAGTGGACTGCGACACAAATTAATATGTCGATATGTGTGCCCGTCCTTTTGGTACGTTCAGTTATCATATCGTCATTCAAACACAAATAGCTGCGACTCTCGAATATACATCTTGATTTTTAAAGACATTCTGAGAAAACAAAAGATTCGTACTACTTAGCTAGTTAGTCTGTAGTTTTGTGTCTGTTTCTGTTTAAATGTACACATATATTAATTTATACCTATTTGACCGATTTGACTGACTAAGTCTAAATATACGGCTAAAGCAAAATAAAATTGCTAATCGAAAAAAAATGCCTTGTTTTGCTACTTATTGATTGTCTTTAACCTACTAACAAACCAAATACTTGCTACATTACACTAACAGCTACCCATATACGAGCTTATTTCCATCTTATTGTACAATACACAAACATTATAATAATTTTAATGTCATGTCATGAGTCAGGGTCCAATACAGAATAGATAAAATTGTCAACCTCTCAAACATACAGTTGATCACAATACATTTCTCACATTTACACATTACTACTTAACAGTATAGTATGCTCAGAAGAACAAGTTAATATAAATATTAACATCGTATCGTATATAAGGCTATAATCTTTGACAATTAATTTGTAATGCATTCATTCATGCTCTGTATCAATATCATCATCACATCATTTCCAACATCAATAAACTACATATTTTAAAACTACAACAAGATATCAGATATCAATTATTAGTACGCAATTTGCTAATTTAAAGCAATTCACACCGGTATATTGATATACATATTTAAACAAAACGAGATTGCGAGGATGACCTGACAAGTTGGTATATAATGTTTTCAAGATAACGGCATAACATATAAAAATAACACATTCGAAATTATTTTCAAACTAAATGGCTAAAGTTTTCATTTTAGGAACCTAAAATAATGGCCAGAAAAGGATTTATATCGAGACCCATAAATACGAAACACATCAAAAATGACATAAAAATATATATAATATATATTGCTTGTTAACTTTGTAATAGCTAACCTACGTTTGATAAGCAACAGATGTAAACTATATAACTCTATCACTAGATCTAGCTACTGTTTGTATTTTGTTGTATACCTATTAAGTTTAATATACTAGGTATTAATATAAAATTTTTGGATCTGATTATAGAACTGCACCTTAGTTTAAAAATTTGCACTTTTCACGATCCAGTAGCAGCAGTACTCCAAATCTTTACCAAACTAGCTAACATTAAACCTTTAACATAAGCAATGGTTCTCTTTCTGACGTTGATAGGTAATGTTTAACACACATAAAGTTTTGATTTACTTCCAAACTTACGGGCTTTAACGAATATAAATATTTAGTTTTGGAAACACTGAAGACAAGACAGGGTAATGGAAAACTAATTCAATGTTTTTTTTTAAATTCTACCGTAACAGTTAATACATTTTACACATAAAGTGACATTGACGTATACTTATGTACGTTGCAAACCCGCTGCATTCAGATCGACAATAGATGATGTAAAAATTAATCTGCGGGCAAGTACGAAAACAGCTTGTAGCGATCTCGGATGTGCGGTCTAACATCTTCATTCTAGAATTTAATTAAAACAAACTAATAATTAAGGAATCCTGTATATTTTTTTATTAATTAAGTAAATAAAAAATAAAAATTTCAAGGGTACTCACGAGTTTGACTAATTCTTCCAAGAAAGGGACCAAATTTAGGAGTTCACGATCGTTTTCATCTACAAACCAACTCTCAATGGGGATTCCATTTTCCAGCTGTGAAACAAAAAATACAAATTATAATCTCTGAGCCTCCGTTTAGTCCGTTTTTCATCGAATTCGGATTCATTATGAATATCCTAATTAGGTAGTAGTAGCTTTTACCTGATATCCAAATGCTTGAGGAGAATTGTCAACAATAATGACCTTTGAGAGATCTCGACCAAGAATACTAAGGTCTTTTATATACTTTCCGTTAATGCATAGGCAATGTTCCCGAAAGAGGCGATACCTAAATAAATAATAACAATAAACATCATCAAAATATTTAGAGGGTTTGTCACTGCCGTGACCTACTGAATGGCGCTTAATGCGAGGCAAACAATATCAGCTCAAGCTTGAATACGTAGTACAGAAGACCTCTGACCCTGACCGGTCCGACATGACATACCCCATTTGTTTGTGGTAGTTAAATTCAAAAGTATTTCACAATGTACATTTCAAATTAATTTGTGAAGTCTTACTTGATCCATCTGCGAGCTGGGTCTAGAAGATCCAAAATTTTGTTTGCGTATACTTTCTTCGATGCAGTAAACAAAATAACCTCGAACATTGTGGAAACACGTTCCAGAAACTCCTTAAAGTAAGGTCTGGTTCTGCCATAAACCTAAATAGCATTCCAAATATTAATAATATTCCAATTAGCATTTTATCACTTTGCATGAAATTAATTTTCCTTTTATTTGTGTGAAAATGATCTTTAAAAGAATGAAGGATTGTGGCCTGTTATATTTTTAACAGTAGTTCCATGCATTTGGAGTTCAACTGTCGCTCAACAGGCCAGCTTATTTTCCCCCTTTGTTTGAATTAGTCACTGATTCAAAAGATTTACTGCTTATGTCAGCGTGCCATCGGGGATAATTTTTTGCATGTATTAAGTTTATTCCATACGCATTGCATTAGCATACCTGATAGGTGCAGTCCTTACAAAATACAGGGAAGGAGAAATTGGCATCCGTCATTTCTTGAAGACTACAGTGGACTAACGTCTCATCCAAATCTAATACCAAGCTGAATGGAGGAGAGCTTCTTGTTTTCAAAGGCAAGACTGGCAATCTTGCTCTCATATCCGGAGTCAGAGGAGGAAGATTCTTTATAAATGCGTAGGGATTGGGATTTTCCCAATATTCATCATAGTAAACTTCGCCATTTCCATCTGGATAAAAGAAAGTCAAAAGAAAAAGCATATTAATTATTAGCTTAATTTGTAATAGATGGAGAAAAACAAGTAGGGTGGCAGGGGTAGGACTTACTGGTGTAATACGTATAAGTAGGTGAAGGCATCGCCATTCCATTACTATTAGGGCTGCATGAAGTAATCAACGTATTATCTAAATTGCTTCCGTATCCATTATTGGCAGAGCTGGAACAACTCTGGCCATACATTAACTGCTGGGAGTACTCCAGTTGGCTCTGCATTATTTGCTGCTGCTGCGATGGAGATGCTACTGAAGGCACGCCAAATTGCGTATTATTGTGGTCGTTGTACTGTGAAGAAGCCGGAGAAGACTCCCTGTCATTATTATTATCTTCGCCAGTTGACATTTCCAAAATATGGCTCCAACTGCTCCTACTTTCATCGTCTGTCAAGTTTTCTTGACTACTATTGCACCAATTGCTGGAACTGCCAGTTGCCAAACCAGGGACAGGGGCAGCGGCCCAGGAATTATCAGATGAACAAGGCATCATTGAATTGTACTCAGATGTTGCAGTTGAACTAGAAGCATCCCCAGTTTTGCATACGGATGAATTAGGCACGGTATTAGAGTTGTCAGCACCATTACTACTGTCTTGGTAAAATATGGCGGATGTACTATCATAGGAAGCTAAACTGTTTAAATGGTTGGAGGACGACGTTCCTTGATTCTGGAACCAAGAGGAAGTGGAAGGGAAAGTACAAGAAAATAAATCGCCTGACAAAGGGGACCCTTGTGACGAATCTGCAGATGAGCAAGCTGACGACGTTATGCTTTGTGTGTTATTTACAGATGGGAGTGATGGAACCGAAGAAAGGGCAAACGGATTTTGCTGGGTGACAGTTGGGGAGGAAGATATTCCATTGGGGCAGTACTCGTCACGAAACAAGTTGATGTCATCTTCATAATCAATGTTGGACGCGTACTCTTCTAGAAATGAACTAGAAGTGTCATTTGCAACTACATCACTAAAAGAAATATCTGAAATTGCTGTTTTTTCTTCTTCCACTTCCCCAGCACTGGCTCCACTACTGCTGGTAGAGACGCTGCTGTCGCTGTCACTGTTGCTTTCGCAAATGTCAGCGTTTTGGGACTCTGTAGTTCCTTGACTGGAATTGTCATTTTGGGCGGTGTCGTCTGCTCCAGTTTCTTTACCGGGAACCTCTGGTAAACTATCGATGGAGGAGGACGCTAGTACTTCTGGCGCTACATCATCATGCATTCCTGTAGTAGTAACCGTATTGCTGTCCTTGGATGATGTTGATGAACTCCTACCAGAAGCTCTCTTCCCTTTACCTCCACTTGAGAAAATTGACCGTTTCCTTCGCCTTCGTCGTCGATGCCTCTGTCTGGGCTTGAATTTTACGCTTAATCCTCCCGAAGAAATCTTTCTAGAAGGCAATGATTGAACCAAAACTGCCACCGCCGTTTTGTTTACATGAGGAGCCGTGGTTGCAGTTGTTGGATTTATTGAGGGTGAAGCTGATGCCGGAGCACTACTTCGTGTGATACGGGGGCTTTGCGACGACTGTGTTGCATTTGCAGCAGTTGATTCGGTACCTGTATCGTTTGAATCTTTTGTTTGGAGTTTGGCTTTATGTTCTATCGATTGCGAACAGTTTAAATTACGCGAACGAAGAACTCTTACAACAAGATCCTTTTTGTCGCCTCGGAAAGCAAGAGTAGCTCTATTTCGAATAGTAGTAGAACGGCGAGTCGCTATTCCAGAGCTGATGGCACCAGGAACTTTAGCATTATCTTGAATAGGCAATTTAATGCACGGGGCAATGGGAGCTTCCAAATTCATCGCAGTTGTACTATCATTGTTTTTGTCTTTTCGGCTTGTCTTGATGGAAGACACTGAAACCCCTCCAACAGAAGATCCAGATCCAGACTTCACCCTCCTGTCCTGTTGTATCCTCCCGTTAAATATTAGACGGGGCGAAAGCTGTTGATTGTCGGTTGGAGTGCGTTTATTAGTTCGGAGTTTCATCAATCCTATTAACTGGCAAAGCCGTACTGTTCATTCCTTGTCTATCATTAAAAAGGCACAGTAAAAAAAGAGTGTAAGTGCCTATATACGATATGAATTATACGAATAAAGAGTGGAATACTTGGCTTGAAAAATACTTACAATTAGCCTCTTGTCTTGATTGTATGCATAAGCCAAAACTTTCCGAGATGATGGGTCGATGTGGTCAGGAGAGATTTTTTAATGGATACTCTTATATAACTTCTTATCCAAATTGAAATATACAGGGTCAGCAATTCTGTTCAGGTCTTCCGGTTATCAGCATATGTATCTGAAAATCATATAAAAACGTATTGATAAGCTCTCTCTTCCTTGCAATAAACGAATTCTAAACTCTGAATTACTCTTAAAGTCAAAATGCGAGTCTCATGAAAAGTGACCAACAGACTTATTTGGATAGCATAAAAGTAAAAGGAAACTGACGTGACGACTAAAAAAATCCTTACAAAAGTAATGAAAAGTACTTTGCAATATGGAAATGATTAACAGTGTTACAAACTGTGCTTGACGCCACCGTCGCCACCTATCTTAATTTTTTCCGCACATCATATTTTCACAAAATATCTTGTACTTAATGAACCTATTAGTACAAATCTAGAAAAACGGCAATATTTGCGAGATAATGGAATTTTACCGTCATATGAGTTAAGCTAGCGATAAGGTTGGATCAAGTCACCCCATAAGCGATAGGTATATAATTTCAGTAGGTGTTTCCAATACTATAGCAAGAGCTAGATCCAGCTAGTTGCAGTTTATGAAAAATACGGAACCGTAATGTGAGGAAGAGGAAAGTCAAAGCCCACAATTTCTTCTAGCTCGATTTTTTGACAACGTGACGATAATTAATTACATCGATTATTAAATCCAATCGATTTCAAAAAGTTAAAATTAAGTCCAACCAACTTGACCAAGACCAAGCGAACGCCTAGTGTAAACTGGAAATGTAACTCCAAATCTCCCCAATATACTCTACTGTCTTTACTTATTAGTGTTTACAATTAGTATATATAGGTAATTACGAATTTTAAAATTATCTCACTTATCTTACGATTTGCATGAATTACTAATTTATCATTTCTTATCGCCCTACTTTTCTTCTTGAATGTTTATCAAGTCATATGATCATGATGATCAATAAGATCATACGATATTATTGATTGATCACAATTCAATCAAATGAAATCTGATATGTGCTTAAAAAGAAGAATCAATTAACCAGTATGTACCACTCTCAACACCAGTGCTAGCAGTTACTCATTGATCCATAGTTCATCTTCATTCTTCATTAATCTTCAATGAAGATTCTTCATATTTGTCAAGTGCGAAACAAAAACTAAATTCATCTTTAATTTTTAAAAAAATAGTCTTATAATTTTTAGGTTAGTTAGGGTGTTTGGTGTGGTGACAAAGTCACCGTCATCCATCACTCATCATCACCCATCGTCAGTTACGCCACACCACACCACCTAAACCTATGAAAGTTTAAAGTTTAACTATCTTCATTAATAATAATTAAATTGCAATGAACCGAAATGTTTCGGATCAGTTAGTCATACATTCGCAATAAGTAGATACAGCTCTAGCTCTCTACCATCTCACCATATAAATTTCATAATTTCATACAAACATAAGTGCCATCGTCATCATGATAAGGGTACTTACAATTACATCTTACTGCTACGCAATTACATAACTTTAACTTGGGTGTAAACACATTAACATTTAACATTTACATCGCTTCTCCTCACACGAACCATGTTTAGTGGGGCCATCATGTTAGTTTTAAAGAACTGGCATAAAAGAAGTTAAATTAAATTAATACTTTCCTTCCCATCCAAAAACTTAAATTCTGCTGGAATCTGGAATATTTGTAGTTATGAATTCTGATTATATGATGATGTAATTAACTTAAATTTTAAATGTGCAAACATAATATCATCTCATATCTATCTTATCTCCTGCCTGATTTTAATTAATGATTTGATTTGATTTGATTTGACTTTATTCATGTTAATTTGTATCAACCTTAAAAAGGCTGGTCTCCCTACAATAACATACAATTCCATAAAACAATATCCAATTACATATTAGAAGGCCTGATCATTACAATTAAACAATAATTACATAATCATTTATAATACAAATAAATTTTCGTTCTGAACTCCAACAAATATTCTTTTACTTTATCAACATATTTCGCGAACGTTAGTTCGTCGTCAAAAATAATAATATTTTTCCCTATTAACCTATTCCATTCACGGACTGTGAACCACTTAACTGAATTCATAATTAACGAACTTTTATGCGAATCTACATATAAAGATGGGGACTGTTTTGTAGCCATATATGAATATTTATACCAATTTTTAAATAGAGTAACTCCCTTAAACTTATATACAAATTTTAAACCATTTAGGTTTTTTCTCTCCAAAATAGTTAACAAATTCACACGTTTTAAAAGATTTGAAATGTCCGTATCTGAGTATGAAGATAACCTTTTCCGTTTACTTAATCTATTATAAAAATATGTAAAAATAAATCTATTTATTTTATTTTGTAATTTATTTACCTCATTGTCCGTTCGTACACACCAAATAATTAAGCCATAATCTATTATTGAGATTACAAAGGAGGATAAAAATATTTTCAATACATTTTCACTGAACATTCGTCTAAGAGAGTACATTCTGCTCAATGCTGCATTCATCTTATTTTGCACGTGATTATAATGAGCTTTAAATGTAAGTGAACTATCAATAAAAATTCCTAAATATTTAAAGCAAGTCACTAATTCTATTTCATTGCCATAAACCGTAAGTCTTCTACTAGTACTTATGCATACATTTCTCGATTTTGTGTCTGCTTGTTTATAAAAAAACATACTCTTTGTTTTCTCAGTATTTATAGTTAAATTATTTTCTTTACAATATAATTCTAACATACATATTTGCTCCTGCATTTTCTTTAAACCTTCGTCAAAATTCGTACAATCTGTGTAAATTACCAGGTCATCAGCAAAAAGTAAATAAGGTAGAGTTAAACAATTACCAATATCATTAATATATAATGAGAAGCTAATTGGTCCTGCCACTGAACCTGGTAAACATCCGTTGTCTAAATTAAAATACTTTGATTTATAATCACCATTTATAATTCTAAATTTACGATTTTCATAATAATTTTGAAGAGTCCGTAATAAGTACGGAGGTATATTAAAATTCTTCATTAATTTAGTTAGTAATTTTGATCGATTAAGACTATCAAAACATTTCCTAAAATCAATAAAAAGAGCAATTACTTTACCATTTGGATTATCAATAATATTATGTACTTCTTGTGTGAACGTGGCCACTGCTGGACGATATGAAGCGGTCTGTGTCTAATTTTATAGGTCGTGTTTGCTGTTTATCTTTGTGAATGAATTTATCATTGATAATGGGTCATCCCATGAAATGAAATATGAATATTTAGTAAGCAAATTTAATGAAACTGAAATGAAACTGAGCTGCTGATTACACTGAACACATGAAGAAATCAACTTAAATCTTTCTCAGACAGCTTCAGCAGCAGATTTAATAATTTTCCCGTAATAAGACGATAAAAAAATGTATGGATTTTTTTTTGTAATTAAATTTAAGTAGCAATTAAAAGTGGGACAGTTACATCACAAGTTTTCTCGAGGTCGAATTTGAAGCAGGAAAACCCAAGTGCCAACAATAAAGCCACGCCACGAGGAGATTAAAAAATAGCTTCTTTCATTCCAGAAGACGAAGATAATTACGATCTTTGTTAAATAAACAGAGACATAAAAAATAGTACGTCATTAATCGATCAATGCTGCTGCTGCAATGTTTCAGGTACATACATCAGTAACATCAGATCAAATTGACAAAATTAATCAACAAATGAAATAAATAAAATAATAAAATTCGAATTTTGATAAACAACAAATAAAAATATTTTTTAACCTATAATTTGTCACCTCTGTCTCTGTCATTTAATTGATGCATTTAATTAAATTTCATTGATGACTTTACTTTATTGACACCTTTTAAACTGAACTGGAGCGCAGTTTTTAGAAAATAAAATAAATAATTGACCCAATTCAATTTCACAGTGTGATTGTTTATTGATTAGATTGTTTTAGAGTGTGAAATTCACACTCTAAAACAATCTAATCAATAAACAATCACTAATCGCAATCAGGATTGATAAGCCACTTATTTATGGTTGAACAACAGGTGCATTTAAAGTGCATTCATTAATCTAATCAAAACATTCCAAATCCAAACACCCACGCCAAGCCTAAATGCTTTTCCCTGCTCAATGCAAAACCCTAACCGCCTTTAAGTGTCCATTAACTAACTATAACTATGTAATCACTATTTACATACCTTACTAATGACAATTAGGTAAAAACTAAATGGAGAATTATTAGCAAACCATGATCAGATCACTTACCAACTCCGCCGTTGCTCTTCTTTCCCCATTTGCACTTGAGTGTTGGTTATCGTCTTATCGTAGACGAAGAGATGATTGTAAATTGTAAAGTTACAGACAATTAAACCCGATCAAATTAACTTCTTATGATGATACACAATAGTCACGTTATCATCCCCCAAAAAAAAAGATCCAAATCAAAATAATAAATATTATTATTTTTTTCAAAGAGTCCTCAACCGCGGTTGCTCTAACATGTAACCCGCCAACAATACAGCAGAAAAGATCCCTCCAACTTCACTCCTTGTGCTTCTTTCTGCACAAGGGAGATACACACGTTCCTCCAAACTCCACCAACAAATCCAAATCCAATCCACAAAAACAAGTTACATTACATATTATCAGGAAATTATGTGCCTCTGGACTTTAATTGAGATTAAAAGTTAGCAACTGACAAAATTAGTTAACTGCTCCCTGGCCTGGGTTTAAAGGGAAAGCCCATGAAAATTCAATCCAAATCAACGATAATTATATTTTTGGTGTCACTAACCAAAAAAAATATACTCGCAAACATTTTTTTTCGTCTTTGCATTTGCATCCTACAAAAAGAGTACATCCACATCCCTATTCATTCCCTATCCAATATCCAATCCATATTCCTCTATATGAACCTCAAATCCGTATCCGTTAAATGAATGGCAAGTTATGATGATTGTATTGTGATGATGATGATGTTGATGATAAGCACCCATATCCTTCCCAAGCATATTTGATACATGTATAGGATAGAAATGTATATATTTTTTGTATATGGGAATATGTAGTACGTATAACACGAGTAGGTATAGGTATAGCCGCTTTTTTCGCTAGTGCATATTGCAATTATATTGGAATTGGAATATGGTTTGTTTTGGAGCAATCGGCGACGGCTACAGTCCCTTCCAGTAACTGTCGGCTCTGTTGTTTGGACTGTGTTTGACTGGCTATTTATGGCTGCTATGCCCAACTGCCGAGCCGTTGTGGAATATGAACAAGGTGTGTAGTGGATACTACGCTTTACATATCGCATCGCGCTTGTTTTTATACATAAGTAGGTATACTGGGTTGAATAGGTATATAGGCCATTAGAGCATCGGACTCTCTTCACTCGCGACTCGACACAGTCGACATCGAGTATCGGGCAGGGGAAATGCTTACCAATCATGTAACGTCCTAACCATATCATATACAAATGTATTGAAGATGGTGCTAGTGCTGCTGTTCCTGACTTTGCTTTTGCTCTCCTATTTGCTCAGTGCTGATTTTGTCTTCCTCTATTCCCATCCATGTTAACCAGAACCCGGTGTCCGCAGCCCCCTCCACCCTAAATGCACCCCTCTACATATACAAAAGCATTAGAGGGAATGTGGATAATGAACTGGTATAGACCTGTGAGTCAGTATTTTGAAACATGGGCGGGATAGGGGGAATGAATTCATTGATTTCCGTCTTTACGAAAAACGAAAAGAAAAGACGGAGAGGACACCTTGCACATCATCATACCAGTTAGCATTAAGAGGATAGGGCACGAGCAAACCTGCCGTATCCTGCCAATGCTTGGGTGAAGTGGTAAAAAATACTCCGTTGTCTTTTCGTGGAAGTTGAAACGAAAAAGAAGTGATGTGATATGAAATGGGATATAGTCTAGTAGTATCTACAGTCAAGTCATATAAAATAGCTTGTTGGTGTTCTTTATTGCATTGGATTTGCATGGGATTTCGTATTGTTTTGTTCCTTGTCCGTAAAATTGTTTCGTCACTCTCATACAGCCTATTCCTTATCTCATTCACTCTCATACTCTCATCTCATTTTGGATGGATTGTGTGAGTGTGAATCGAGTGAAGTGAATTGGGAAAGAGTGTGAGTGAGAGAACCCACCAGACAGAGACAGACTTCTTCTGTTGAGCTGAACTTACTTTTGAAATTAATCACAGTTAAAATTACAATTAAATAGCTTCTGTTAATTTTAATTTCTTTATAGTGTTTAAAAAACGGAGCATAGTTTATTAGTTAAGTTTGCGGGGTCGCATCCTGTGTGGACTGTGGAGTGAAGTTGACTAAAGGAACGGGGCTCGGCTGGATCAATTTGGGAGGGGGAAGAAGTGAGAAGGAGTAGGAACAAAAGGTAAGTAAAATTACGCTAACTTTAAAAAAATATCGTAATTTAAATTTAATTGTCGGATGCATTTATTTGTCCTCTGCCTGTGTTGTGGTGTGGTGCCCAGTCATCTTTGGCTTGGTTATGTAGTTTTATTTTTATACTCAATCAATAATAATTATTATTGATTGTTGGGGAATTGGAAGTTAATTAATTTTAAGCAAAAGCAAACTATCAAACAAAACCAACCGAACCGTAATTAAATTTTAATTGTCTCATGTCTACCTTTGATTGATAGCCAGGAATGTTTCACGTGTCACCATTTTATATTTGTTTGAATCTGCTGAATTTTTTCTAATCGAACGAAAAGTAATTGGCTTAATTATATTTTTAATGCTCCATACACCAGAACAGAAGTTTTAAGTAAACTGGAAAGATTAATTTTTGATTAGTGAAGTAAGACTAATAAGCTGGGTGTCAGGTGTTAGTGTTGATGTTGCAAGAAAGAGCAAGATGTAAGTAAGAAAGGTACGCTTGAAAAAGGTCAAATGCCAAAGCTGTGCTAAAGTTAGGATGTATTAGGATTAGGAGGCACTTAAGTTGTAGACGAGTACGATCATGATTGACAAGAAGACGAGGAATAGTTGGCGTTTTAAAGTTTTTTATTCATTCAGATTCAGATCAGCTGTGGTGGCTGCCAAGAATATGAACTAATAATTAAATTATTATATGCCTGTCTTCTTATCGTTAGTCTGCTGGTGTTTATGCAACCGTTTAGTTTCGTAATTTCAGTTGGTAACATTCTTTCTACTTTCAACTTTGTTTTTTGGCAACGGACACGGAGGACATAAATGGTAGATAAGAACATGAAATCTGGTGATGAATTGAATTCGCATCACAGATTTGAAGTGTGATTATTTACTAACTTTAATTTAATTTTAATTCATTTTTCTAAATTTTAAATTACAGAAGCAGGGTTAAAGACAACTTGATTTGATACTCGCTGCGTCGCTAAATCTCTCGTGTCGCGGAAGCAGGATGGCTACTCCAAGGCCACCCACTCATGGGAATAAAAATTATGATTTAGACCAAATATGGGATGACCTCAAGCAAGGGATTGAGCATGTGTACGAGAGGAGAGGGATGTCGAAGCCACGTTACATGGAATTATATACGTAAGGGCATTTAATTTAATTGATTAATTTCAGATTTACGCTAATTTGCGTTTTGGAAGGCACTATATTAATAAATATTCTGATTTGATTATGATTTGTTACTTTTAGGCATGTCTACAACTATTGTACCAGTGTTCATCAGCAAGGACAAACCCAAAACAGCGGGTCGTCACGTTCTGGCAGCGGCGTTTCTTCTAGGACCAGCAGTAGAGGAAGACAAGGGGGTGGGGCAAACGGAAACCATAACAGTGGTGCCCAGTTTGTTGGCCAAGAACTTTACAAGCGACTCAAAGACTTCCTCCATGAATACCTGTCAAAACTGATAGAGGTGAGTAAATCTAATCTACATTTAATATTTACCTTCCCAAAATGGTTTTTGAAGGCTTACTAGTGATTTGATTAAGTGGCTGCAGCTTGATTTTTTTATTAAATAACTGATTTAATTTGCTTCATGTTTTTGTTTTGTTTAGCAAGGGGAAACTTTGATGGGAGAAGACGTACTTACCTTTTATACCAAGCAGTGGGAGGAGTACAGATTTAGCTCGAAGGTCCTGAATGGTGTATGCGCATACTTGAACAGGTAATAAGCTGAAAGATACACTAATGTCCATTGCATTGTTAATTGAACTATTATTTCACGTTTTTTTCCTAATACTGACTCTGAATAATTAATTTGTGCCTTAATAGACACTGGGTGCGACGGGAGTGCGACGAAGGGAGGAAGAATGTCTATGAGATTTATCAGCTCGCCTTAGTTATATGGAAGGAAACTTTGTTTGAAAAATTGCACAAGCAGGTTTGTAAATAATATTTACTGTAGATACTTTCGAGTTCTACGACATGATAGTCATGTTGAAAAAGATTATATTTATCACGAGTTATTTGAATCCTTTTTTTTATTTCAGGTTACGAACGCTGTTCTTAAATTGATTGAGCGAGAGAGGAATGGAGAAATGATAAATACTAGCTTAGTAAGCGGTGTCATTGGCTCTTACGTCGAATTAGGTTGGTTAACTGTTCATTCATTTCATTATAGAATACGTTCGAGCTATTCGAAGAAGTATGCATTGTTTCTGTATATGATTAGTGACTGATAATTACAATTTCGCTTTTACAGGTCTTGAAGATGATGAACAGAATTGCACGTCGGCACCTAGTGCAACTGGCGGGCTGAACCAACGGCAAGGCCCTCAATTGGGAACCTACCAGCGACACTTCGAAGCGCAGTTTCTTGATGACACTGAGAACTTCTACGCGAATGAATCGATGGAATTCTTGCACCAAAATCCTGTCACAGAGTACATGAAAAAGGTAATTTTTTCCCCTGGTAGTAGTAGTTTAAGCTTAGGCATGAACAATTTTTTTATCAATCGTTTGAAGGTGGAGAGCTATGTGAGCTGAACATGGATTAGTATCTATAATCTATATAACATATTCAGTTATGTTCAGGGAATATGCATTGCAGTAATTGTAACCGTTGTATTTTGATTATATAAATTTCACCATGATGCTTAGTTTGTTAGTTTCGTTGAAAACTTGACTGATTTCGTTTTTAGTTTGAGCAAATGTATTTAGAATTTGTAGGGACACGTTAGACTCATCATATCACGTCTCAATGGCATGCAGATCTGAGCAGGGTAGTTTCTAACGGAATGATGTTGGCGTATCGGTATACTCGTTGTCTGCAAGTGTTAATGATGCCAGTACGATTCCTAGCGCATGCGTAAGGATTTTTATTCCCCTTCGCCACGCTGGTCGAGCGTTTCTATCGCACGTATCAGTGCCAGTACATTCACTTCGGTGGATACTGTAAAGGGGTAAATTAAAGAGCAGTGTAGGAAGCATCTTCTTCCATGATGGAGGAAAATGTGCCGAAAACATCTGCAACAAAACTTTTTGAATTTAATTTTAAAATAAAATAAAATATACGCATTATTTATATTTAGAAATATATTGGTTCATATAGTAGTGGATGAATGATTAGTCCGGTACCTGTTCGATTTTCTCATGTTTTAATTTTAATATTTTTAATTGATTCTTTTAGGCGGAGCAGCGATTATCCGAGGAACACAAACGAGTTGAATTGTACTTGCATGACAGCACATTGCAACGCCTAATGAAGACCTGTGAAACGGTATGCTTCCATTTATTTACCTAATTAATTATGACCATGTGCAAAGTTATAATGACATTTTAACTGTTATTGTAAAAAAAAAGACCAGTACTTAACGCTGTTATTTTAAAAATATATTTCAGGTTCTAATCCAAAAGCAGTTGGACACCTTACACAATGAATTTAAAAGTCTCTTGCATGCAGAGAAGAAAGATGATTTGGGGAGAATGTACATGTTGGTCGCCCGATTGGATGATGCCCTTGGTGAAATGAGAGATCATTTGGAAAGTCATATATGTGCTCAGGGTTTAGCAGCTTTGGAGGAATTGGGAGAGAGTGGTGGAAACGTAAGTTATCTTTAATATTTATATTTATTAGGAGTATTTTATACGCACGTTTGAACATCTGATCATGACATTGATTTTTATTCCCTCAGGATCCAAAAATGTACGTAACTACAATATTAGATGTCCACAAAAAGTACAACAAACTTGTGCTCACCGCATTTAAAAACGACTCCGGATTCGTCGCCGCCTTGGATAAGGCTTGTGGAAAATTCATCAATAACAATGCTGTTACCAGGTTCGAAAATCAAATTACATTAACTTACTATACTATAGCAAAATGTTATTTGGGAAAGAATGGAGAGATATTAATAGCAATTTTTTTTGACATTATGCAGAACCGCCCAATCAACTCAGAAATCTCCTGAGCTTCTTGCTCGCTACTGCGATTTACTTTTGAAAAAATCTAACAAGAACCCAGAGGATCAAGAACTGGAGGATACTCTTAATCAAGTGGTAAGACCTTCAAAATATCCAATTGGAACTTCCAATATTACCTCTATTTCTTGAACTTAAATTTAAATTACATTTTTTTTTTTTGTATTTTCTGTAGATGATTGTTTTTAAGTATCTGGAAGACAAGGATGTTTTCCAAAAGTTCTACAGCAAGATGCTGGCTAATCGTCTTGTATCTCATATGTCAGCGAGTGATGAAGCAGAATCGTCCATGATTGGCAAGCTTAAGCATGCATGTGGATTTGAATATACGTCCAAGCTTCAGAGAATGTATCAGGTTCGAAAATAAATTATTTGCAAAATGCAGTCGCGGAAATCCTTTTTGGGTTTTGTTTGATATGTAGTTAATGATGTTTGTTTGTTTGTATGTAGGACATTGGTCTGTCAAAAGACTTAAACGATGAGTTTAAGAATTATCTAACCGAGAAGAAGGATACCCTTCCTCTGGATTTCCAGATTCAAGTACTATCTTCTGGCTCGTGGCCATTCACTCAATGTGTGGAGTTCGCATTACCATCTGAGGTATTCTACAATATTTGCCGTTGTTAATCATTTACTGTATGAATTAATACTTTAGTCGTTCTGAACGACTCGTTCATGTAATAATGGATTGTTGTTTAATGTTGATTTATATTATAGTTGGAGCATAGTGTTAATAAATTCAACGAATTTTACAACACTAAGCACAGCGGAAGGAAGCTTAGTTGGTTGTACAATCGATCAAAGGGAGATATAGTTACGAATTGTTTCAAAAATCGGTACATCTTCCAAGCGTCCACGTTTCAAATGGCGGTGTTGCTGATGTTCAACTCCAGTGATTCGTACCGCGTTGGAGAGCTGGCTGAAGCCACGAAACTCAAAATGGAGATCCTCGTTCAGGTACCCAAGCATATTCGATAACTCGCTTATGTATAGGTAATAGATATTTCGAAGACAGTATTAATAATTTAAAATCTTTTTGATTTTTTTAGGTGCTACAAATTCTCTTCAAGGCAAGACTTCTGGTACCTCCAAATGGCGAGAATGAAGATGATCTCACTGCGGACACAATAGTAACTTTCTTCAAAGATTACAAGAACAAAAAGCTCCGTGTAAATATTAATGTACCACTTAAGGCCGAAGTTAAACAAGAGCAAGAACAAACCCACCAAGTCATCGAAGAAGATAGGAAAATACTTATCCAGGCAGCGATTGTAAGAATAATGAAAATGAGAAAAGTGTGCAAACATCAACAATTAGTTGCAGAAGTTCTGAATCAGTTGGCAGCCCGGTTTAACCCCCGTGTGCCTATGATTAAGGTTAGTGGAATGCATGGCCGCCAAGTGCATTTATATACATACCAATGAAATGTTTTTGATTTCCATAACCAATGTTAATGAGCTGCTTTAATAACTATTTTATTTGATATTTCCAGAAATGTATTGATATTCTGATCGAAAAGGATTACCTGGAACGTACTGAGGGGCAAAAGGACACATACTCCTACTTGGCCTAGGCAAAACCTTCAATATAATTCTAGATTGAAGATTGAAGACTAAATATAATATGTAATCTTAATCAGATAACAAATCGCTGTTAAATTGAAATCCGTCATATTCTATTAATACAGTTCCATTTGTCTATTTCTACCATTATAAAACTGTAAAACATTGTTAATGCCTCGAGTAGGTACTTTCCTATGAACTTCCTCTATGCGAATCGTTGATTTTGTATGGATAAGGCTGGGATTTCTCAGTAGTCATATTTCTTATATTAATACCTTATTTTAAACTTACCTAAGTAGATGTCCCTAATGCTATATACTCGATATTGGCGTGACATGCTTGTCTCAAATTTTGTAAATGTCAATTTCTAGAGATAGTGTCTAAAAACTCTAATAATCATCGTCACTTCTAACAATATAATTATGTAAATAATCAATTTAGCCTTTAAATAAGATGTATAGTTAATCCATTCGTGTAGCTTCGGTTTTCGTGTTTTATTTAATTTGTGTTTCCATTAATGAAAAATATAAACTTGCTGTTTGTTAACTCGTCTTTAACAATTTTGATGCACGGTTTAATTGTGTGGTGATCATATTGTATGGAAGTTACTAGATAGCATAATATAAAACATGCAGATGAATAAATTGTGACTGATTTTTTTAAAAAGCAAATAATTCATTAGATTAGACCTTGAATATTTTCCACTTGCATTTTGCAACTGAATTACATAATAATACTAGAATTTCATTTCATGCGGTTCCAGGCGTTTACTACCATGAAATTTATTTTACTCGTAATATAAAATAAAATGCACAATTAGATGAAAAACCGACATAGTAAAGGAAAACTTCTAAGGCCAAACCTCTTCGCTCTCTGGTCCCTGGTTGTCAATCCAAGTCATAATTTGTTCATTCGACGATTGCGGATCAGCTCAGTTAACGGTATGGAAACTAGTGGAAGTACATATTCTTTCAGTTTTCTTCAATTTTGCACCCTGAATTAATTTGTTGAAAAATAATTTTATAGCACCAACTTGGAACCTCGTAAAAGTACGCGATGATAAATAAGAGACCCTACTGAACTAACTCCAAGATTACACGCGTCCTGATAGTGAAAGTTTCCCAGCCATATTACTGCAATTATAGAGATGGCATCCGCTCCTCCACCCGGAGCAGTCGAAGCCCCTCAACAGGATGTTGAAGTGATGTGGCAAGAATTGAATGCAGGTATACGGGATGTATACGCCCATCGGCAGATGACACCAGCACGATTCATGCAGCTTTACACGTAGATGCCTAATTTATATGTAAATTTACTAATTCCATATTTTCTTGCTTGTCCATCTATAATAATTTCTTCTGTGCTCTAATTTCTCCAACAGTTATGTGTACAACTACTGCACAAGAAATCCAAGTGGAACGGATGCTTCTGGTGGTGGGAGGAGATCTGGTCGACAGCAGCGTTCTCGTGCTGGAATTGGAAACTCTTCGGATGGGACCTTCCCCGCTGGTTTCGTTGGGCATGATTTGTACCACCGCATAAGGGACTTGATAAAGACATACTTGACAGATTTAGCGAGGGTTAGCTAGATTGACTAATATTCATTTCTGATCATTTTGCCAATATTTATCTCAAACAAGTTAATGTCAGGTTTGGTTTTACTTATCCTGTTTTAGAATGCAAATGATAAGATGGGCGAGGATCTCCTTAGCTTTTACCTTACCCAATGGTCGAGTTTTACTTTCAGCTCCAAAGTCATGAATGGCTTCTGCGCTTATTTGAACCGGTAATAATATTAGGCTTTGATAGAAATGGACACTTTTCCAGTTTCAATTAACTCCTTAGCCTCTTCATATAAAATTATTTACTTGCAGACATTGGATTCGCCGGGAGCATGACCACGGACGGGAGCACATTTGCCAAATCTATCAACTAGCGCTGGACATTTGGAAGGAGACATTTTTCGAGCCTCTTCATAACTCTGTTCGTAGATAAGCTAAATCGTTTATAGACATCTAAAAACTCTGGATTTCTTGTTTTCCTTAACTATTTCTTTCAATGTATTTATCATTTTAGGTCATCTCTGTCGTTCTTCAGCTTATCAATCGCGACCGAAACGGGGAGATAATCAATTCCAGCATGGTCAAAGGAATGACGGAATCCCTTGTGGAACTGGGGAAGGACAGGAATGCTCAGGATACAGCACAGAATCAGAATCATAATGATGACCTGAGCATTTATCGACGAAGGTTTGAAGACGCTTTCATTTCCGACTCGGAAACATTTTATGCTAGTGAATCAGCGGCATTTCTGAACTCCGGGAAAACAGTTTCTGATTACCTGAAGAAAGTAAGAACAATACTAAACCGTTCATCTTCAAAATAACAATGAAATTATTGTTAAAATCATTTCAAGTTAGCTTTTCTAATTTTAATTTCTATCTAGGCTGAACACCGTCTTAACGAGGAGCGAAGGCGAGTTGGAACATACCTCCATCCCACCTCAATGGATCGGTTGATGAATTGCTGTGAAAATGTGCTGATTGAGAGACAACTTGCGACATTGCATGAAGAGTTCCCCATATTACTGAGGGCATCAGAGATGGAGGATATGGGTCGAATGTATGATTTGGTGTCCAAGCTTCCGGATTCTTTTGGAAACATGAAAGAAATATTGCAGGCTCATATTGCAAATGAAGGGACTGCAGCAGTTGCTCTGAATAAGGATCACTGCAACAATGTAAGAAAATATACCCTTAATAATAAATATAGTTCTGAACGTGTCTCATGTTGCCCCGTAAATTGATGTATTAGTTAATGAAAATGAAATTATGTTTTACATATTCAGGATCCTAAGGAGTATATCAAAGTCATTTTGGATGTTTACCAAAAGTTTCATGACCTTGTCAGCAAAGCGTTCAGACATGATCCCGGTTTTGTGGGGGCGTTGGATCGAGGCTGTGGACTGTTCATAAATCAAAATGCTTTGACCAAGTAATGATGTTTCTTTGTAGTGTAGTAAGAATAAATAAAAATGACGGAGTAAATCATTTTTATGTGATTAATTATTATTTCCGGTAATTTGCAGTGATTCTCGGAGTGTCCACAAGTCTCCCGAAATGCTAGCAAGATATTGCGATAGTCTGCTGAGGAAGACTGGGAGAAATCATGATGAACAGGAATTGGAAGATTTGCTAAATCTAGCTGTAATTTAGCAATTAGCATGCAATTTTTAACGATAAGAATTAATAACGATTATGGAAATACAAAACAATCAATTTGTATCATTTTAGATGGTCATCTTCAAGTTTATTGAAGACAAGGACGCATTTCAGAAGTATTACATTCGCATGCTTGCCAATCGCCTTGTTGGTAACTTGTCGGCCAGTGATGATGCAGAAGCATCCATGATTGCTAAACTGAAAGTTGCATGCGGCTTTGAGTACACATTAAAGCTTCAAAGAATGTTTCAGGTACGGTTCTCAAAACTAATGAGTCAAATTGAATTTCCCTATGTCGCAAACTTGCTATTAATTAAATTAATTCTGCTCCACTCATATTTGCAGAATGTAGCACTTTCCAAGGACATGAACGACGACTTCAAGACTTGGCTGGGGCGACAGGAAATTGCCGAACCGATGAAGGTGGACTTCTACATGATGATCTTGCAGTCTGGTGCGTGGCCTTTCAGCCCCGACGTGAATGACGCATTTTTACTTCCACAAGTGGTAAGTAAGCTTACTATGAATTCAAAGCAAAATTAATATTCCGATTAAGAACCCGAATCGCGCTTAAATGCTGACCTGATCATTATGGTCCATATTTTCCTAAAGTTGGAGCCCTGCGTCAATATCTTCTGCCAATACTATGGGGAAATGCACACCGGCCGGAAGCTCAACTGGCTCTACAGTAAATCCCGGGGTGAGATCGTTTCCCACTGTTTTGGACAAAAGTACACCTTCATCATGTCAACCTACAGCATCAGCATCCTCCTCCAGTACAATTCCAGGGACTCCTACAAGCTTCATGAATTGGCTGAGGCCACCCAACTACGGGAAGACATTGCAATCCAAATCATTCAGCAGTTCCTGAAAGCAAACCTGCTTAAATCGGATGATGACGAGGATAAGCTCTCCTTCAACTCTGAAATCCATCTGAACAAGGACTACAAGAGTAAAAAGCTCAAGATCAACATGATGGCTCCTCTCAAGACGGAAATGAAACTGGAGGAAGAACGAGTCCAGACTTCGATTGAGGACGGGAGGGTCTACGAGGTGGAGGCTGCCATTGTCCGTGTCATGAAGTCAAGGAAGGTGCTTGAGCATCAATTGCTGTTGAGTGAGGTTGTCACCTTAGTTCGGAAGCGATTCTCTCCTCCAGTCCCACTGATAAAGGTAAATTGAACTGTTTTTTTTTTAAATCATGACATGATTTTATGGAAACGTGTGATTATATATGACCTATTTTCATTTACAGAGATGCATTGACAAGTTGATTGAGACGGAGTACTTGGGCCGGAAAGAAGGAGCTCAGAATGTTTATGAATACCGAACTTAATCATTTCCACTTTGAAAATTAATTGGCAGATTGAAATGAAATAAAATTACAATGAGTAGTATCTACAGATTTAGCATCAATGTGTGGATAAATCAAAATTTTCATGACTTTCAAGGCTGAATTGATGAAGATGAAACAACTGAATAAAACAGAAGCCTTGTTTGGAGAACACTGAATTAGTTTTTATTACGCATTAAAATACATCGACAGTTAACAGGCACTTGAGAAAGCTTTTATTGTTAATATATATCAGAGAAACTTACTCCATATTTATAATAGTTAACTCCATACGGAATTACGACACAGCAGTTTTGTTAATTTAGTTACGAATATATCGACAATCCATCAATTGGGGTAAGTCTGTAGAGGATAAAATAGGAAAGGAGGAAATGGGGTAAGTTGAGAGGAAAGGAAAGGAAGTTGTTCGTGGGTAATAGTTAATAATAATTAAAAGTGGAGACGTAAAACGACTTGATTATCAATTAGAGTCAACTCCAACCTCATCATAATTCGCATCGTCATTATAACTATTATTTTCATCATCATCTCCACTTTCACCTGATATCTCCGGAGAGTCTATCAATTTAATTTTATGCTTGTGAATGAGGCTGGCTAAGCTAACCTTTTGATTCCTTAGATTTCTAATGAGCTGAGCCTGCTTTTCAACGGTGGCTTGGAAGGAGGTACGTTGCAGTTCCAGTTGGGCTATCCTTTGCTTGAGCTCTTCCATTGTTGTGCGGTCTTCACTATGTTGTTGCTGTAATTGTAAATCGAAGCAGTTTTTAATGTTTGGCTATTTTTAAAGAACTATAGATTAACAAGAGTAACTAATATAATTTTTACCTTCATATTTAATTGAGTGGACTGATGCTGCGACTTCAAACGACGATTTTCCTCTGTGCAACGATCCAGCCTAGTTTGCAAGGATTGAATTAGCCCCGTCTTTTGCTTTAAATCTCGTTTTAAAGAGTCCATTTCCTACAAAGAAAAATCTCAAAATTAACTTCATATGGGCTCCTTCCGAACAGTAAATATTGCTCTGAAGTAAAATACGTACCTTCTTTAAAGACCCAAAGGCTTGAGCTTTCAAATTCAGATTCATCCTGCAATTCTCTGAAGACTTTGAGAACTTGTCTGTCGTGGCTTGCAGGGACTGGACAGTTTTTAACAGCTTTTTACGATCCTCCTCCATCGCTTTCACCTTCGACTCGAGCATCGTGTTCTCCTGGATTTTCTGTCGGTATTGTAAATGCATGTCTGTCATTCGGTGCTCATAGTTGACCATCTTGGACTGGACACATTTTAGGACGGACTCTGTTGCCTTTTGTAATCTGGCCTGGTGCTTCTCCTCAATGCTTTCTAAGGGCTTGGCCGTTTCCGGTCTCCGAGCCAAGGCGTACGGGATCGGGAGCTTGGAGGGGAACAGGTCCGGTGAAGAAACTGACGTGGAGGCTGCCGACGTTGCAGGTCGTATCATGGTGAAATATGAGTCACACCCGCCCCCATTGTCATCAGCTCCATTTGTATCTGGATATTGAAGGGGTTCACGATTTGATCGGTATTGATATGCCCTGAAATTCAAAAAAAAATTGATTTGCATAATCATAATCCAGATATAAAAGTAGAATGGAACAGTGGGGTCACATAGAGTGGGTGGGACATACCTGGCAGAACGTGAATAGCTTTCTCCTATCCCATTCCGTACTGGATTAGCTTCCGGTGAGGACCGAGAACCCTCATACTCATAGCCTGGAAAACTGGAATTAAAACTGGCGAGTTCGGAGCGGGGTGCATCCCCCTGACCAACCTCGTCATAGGTGCAGTTAATTGATTGTGGACTCTGTAAATATAATTTACATGATTCATTGATTCCAGTAAATTTAGCAGCAGCAAACAATCAAGTTGAGACTAATGTTGTTGATGAACGTGTGTGAAAGATGCATGCACCAAATTTGAAACTACTCACCTCATGCTTGCGAATTTTCTCTATTTTGCTAAATATTTCACTGGACTTCCTCTCTAATTCCTCGTTAATCCTCTTCAGGGCCAGCTCCTTCTCCCGATATTTGGTTCTTAGGTCTTCATCGTCATCAAATAGGGAATGATCTTTGTCATTCTTTGGCATTAGGTACGATTGATAACCTTCATTTCCATGAAATGGCTGGCTATTATTCTGCTTGGGAGGTGAGCATTTACGATTGTTAATACTCATTTTGAACAGTTAGTCAGAAAAAATAGCACAATGTAAGTAAAAATTATAGCCGTATTGAATTGCGAGAGAAGAAGCTTGTCCCACCCTCGATGAATGAACTAAATTGGAAGGGTGAATGTAGAACGCTTTCTTATTTAGCAAGTTTGCATACTGGAATTACTGGAGGGTTGGTGAGCATACATGTTACCATTGGAGAAAATATCGACAAAACGTATGAGCCATAGCATGAACCAGCATGGTGGTGATGAGGGGGTGGATTTTATCGCAAAGAGGGTGAGAAAAACCCACACCGATGAGACATCACATCACACCTTATTTTAGCTTTCCCGACTAAAGGTAATTAAATTAGTACTTAAACATGCAATAAAACAAATACTAAAATGGCAAATAAGCATGTTTACTATTTGAAATAAAGTGAGTCCTAATGAGCGCTGCTTACTCTTTTCGAGAAGGGAAAATACCTATTATGTACTTAAGTAATTCATTAAACATCCGCAAATGTCATAGAGCGCGGCATGACACAGACGAAACTATAAAATTAGCTGTAGTGAAAGCATTTAAGTAATTTGTTTTTTATTGGAACAAAGTTTGCACTCTAAAAGTGTTCTAAAGAAACAATAACCATCTATACTTGCCCCTAGAACAAACAAATTAATTAACTGCCTCGTTAATATTTTGCAAGGCATGTCGGAGTCATCGTACTGTCATCAATCATTCATCATAGTTCACACGAAAAGTATCCCTGCCCCACTAACCCCGAACTCCAAACGTACAGTAAATATCAAAAATGAAACTGAAATGACCAGACCGAGACTTTAAGTTAGCTCTGTCCCTAAAATGGCAATTTGCAACTACTTCCTGTATCCAAACAGTCATGTCATACTTGAAAAATGTTTAAAGTAAGCAACTCAATTAGCACCTACTTCACCTTTATTTTCATTTCTTTGCATAGTTAGAGTCAGCAAGAGTTTGAAAACGTTTATATAACTCATTATAAAGACGCAGCTACCTACCTATACCTGTCCGATTTGACGGAGATCTTTAATCACTTTGTACTTCAGAAAGTCATATAAAACATTTTGCATTTCACAGGGCTAGCCCATTTGGTTCTAGCTTTTCCTCACGAATAAATCTCAAGCAGATTTCTATAAATTCGATTTACGAGCTGCAAAATATTACCGTGAAGATGTTTCGCTACGGTTAAAAGACATAAATTTCGTCAAAATATATTTAACATAAAGATAACCAAGTAATTTACTTGTCTTCGCCTAGTTAAGCTAATTAAGGAATTTAAATTATAATCGCTCAAAATGAAATTAGTTTTAATATCCCGATTTTTAATCGTGTTTACGATAGCTGCTCTTCCAAATGAATCGATAAGTGCAAAACTGGACCCCACTGTAGGGTCCAATTGGTATATTCCAACCAGTACAGTTAGTAGCAATGCAATACGGACAGATTCACTACTTAGCAATTATCATACAATTAGCGGAGAAAGTCATCCCTCCTCCTTCCTACCAACGACAGCCAACGCTGCCCGTCCCCACCTAGTTCCCGGTAATCTGGCAACTGCTGGAGAAAGTGCGAAATTTTATTATCAGACAATTGGGGGAGATGGGACGAGTGGGAAACAGTTCAATCAGTATTATCAGTATCAGCATTCCCCTAATGGACATTCATACTCGGCTTACCCTGTCTCTGGTTCGGCGGATCAAAGGCAGGAGTTTTTGGACCCGAATGTGAACAATGGACTTGGGAATTTCGGAGACGACGGCGGAGGTAAAAATTCATAATAAAAAAATGACAAATTTACTCAAATTACAAGAAAGGAAAGAATTTGTCCTAAAAAACTAATCTATTTCAGATGGAGGATTTCTCGACAACATGCCGAACATTTCGAACAAACAGGGCATTGGAGGAATTGCAAGTGGGATTACCGGAGCAGCGAACAACATTGCTCAAGGAATTGGTCTTGGAGGGTTGGGGCTAGCGGGAGGCCTCATTGTTCTCGCCATCGGGGGACCGCTGGCGGCATTCACAGTCCTCTTCCCAGTTGCTATATTAATACTTGCTATTATGGGATTTCCAGTACTCCAACTGACACTTCCACCGACGGATCCCAATCTTACGAGAAAGCTCAAGGTGGGCATAATGGAGTCGGCGAGGAAAGCGAAGGAAGTGTTGCAGAGTGAAGAATGCGTGGAAAGATTATCTTGTGGGCTGGCGAGGAGAGCGAGGAAGTTGCCTTATGAAAGTTGGATTCTACAGTAAGTCGTGATTTCAAAACTATGAACATTGCAAAAGATATAACCTAAGTTCCTATGTGACTTTATATCTAATTTAATTTTCTCAACTCTAATAATTATAGGAAAATGGATAACACGACAAATGTATGGGCGAATCGCATTTCTACATCCGTGAAGACCGGGAGAGCTGGAGATGATTGTAACCGGTTCAAGTGCACAGTTGCAGTAAAACTGAAGGAAGTGTATGATGTATTCCTCCGAAAATAAGCATGCAAATTTCGTGGACCTATAACTAACTAAGACATTTGAAACTAACTAACGATACAAACTGACCTGATTTTTTAACATACGGAGCATAGACACCTTACTTGACAAGAACATTTTGGACAGCAACGTGGACATGATGACCAAGACCCTGGTGAGATCGATAGTGGACAAAACTATGTAGTTACGACGAGAAAAACGACTGACCAAAGCCACATGATTATGAATATGAGGTGATTTTAGGTACACATATCAGTTTTAGTAATAATTGATCATTTACAATGACAATGACAGGTAGGTGTGTCCAATTGGACTGTTTTAAATCACCACTTGATATTTTTGACATTTTAACAGACTTTAATAACTGGACAGTTCAAGTATAATACTCTGACTGACTTTCTTTAACTGACTACTGGGTAGAAGACTGACTAGGTATACTAATATGATTATGTGGTGACAATACTATAAGAATAGATTCCAACAATTTCATGTGACAGTTTACAAAATGGACAAAATTATATTTCATGATTTGCCTTTTTTCGGTTAAATGATTTTCCTAACCTTACCAACACGGACGAACTCTGCCTACTTGAAGGACTTACTTTGACTAAAGCATTCGGTTGGGGTAACGGGAGATTACATAACGAGACTAATTAATTAAATAAGATCAAAGCTATTACAATAATCTAAAATATGACTGTATAGGACTAGAATCTAGATTATAAGCTCAGGCGAAACTGAAACAGTGTATTTTACATGACATATATAACGTTGCACAGTTCGTAAATATAAAGGCACATTGGGGTACGCATTTTAAGAAAAAGATATTTGGAAAAGATTTTTTATATATTTATAATTTAGATATAAGATCATGGGTCTGTAGGACAAGCAAACACAAATACACATACATAAGCTACTTAAGATAACTATGTTTGACTATAATAAAAAATATTTTGTCTGTTTATAAAATTGTCAACAAATTTTCTTTGTTCTCCTTCTTGACACAATGTCAAGAACAATGGGGGAAAATGTCACGGTTAGCAAATAATCATGAACGCATTATAACCTAGTTAAGGTGTTCAAATAACTGAAACTTTATGATAGATGGTTTGAGTATCCAATTAGCACTTCCGAACTTCATTCTCGTCAGCATTTTAAAGAGTGGTTCGTTTAAACTTGACTCTGTGGCTTCTCTGGGATGGCATCGGTAAGTATGATGATTCTCACCATCAATGAGTGAGTGACCCACTTGACTAAAATTTGGAACAGTAACAGTAATACGTTTTGCATATATGTCACCTTCCATTTCCCCCCGGACCAGCATCAATTGTAACGGTACTTTATGTATGAAATGATGTCAGGCACTAATGATGACCGGTTAACACCTCCAAGGCCCCAGTTATGATATGTAGCAATCAATATGAAGTATCAATCAATCAGCATTTCAGTATTTGAAAATCGACCATTTTTCATTCTTTAGCAGTCTCAGTAAACGTAACGTATCATTTTATCTACAGTATTTTCCAGATCCAGTGAAGTTCATAAAATGAAATTTTACTCGTTACATTTGAGATACTCATTTATAATTTGCACAATTTGTACATTATGCTTCTGCTGTATGGCATCGCCAGAAGCTAAGACTGTTCGTGTTCACGCGAGAAAACCCGCCATCCATAGGACCAGCACCCCGCATGTCGTTCAACGGAAGAGGTTAAAATTAGCCAGATATCCAACGGAAGCTCCGATTCCTACAAATTATTTAAGCAGTTCAAGTAGTAAAATTAAGCGAAATGATGAAATTGGAACAGTTCAACCTACAAATGAGATCGTGGAGGGAAACATTATCGAAAAGACATTTAGCACTGGAATTAAGAGACTGTTTAAGTTCTTAGGGCTTTTGTCTTTCGAAAGTGATAGTTCGATGGGTACGCATTTTGCTTGATATCAACTTTTTATATATTTTAAGTCAGTAAACAATTGAGATTTTGAAAAGAATGGTTATTCCAATTTTATTTCAATAATTGTAGATGGTCAACAAGAAACCAAACTTAAGTTGTCTACATTCTTCCCAAAACTACCTTTCTATAAATACGATCTCAGCAGCCTCATCAGACTAATTGAGAACATGGACGATTCCCAAATAGAGGAACTAGCCGAGTCAGCATTTGTGGACACAATTTCCCAACTTATTGGAATAGTCGGGATAAATGATCTCCGTGATTGGATTGGGTTCATACTCTCGGCTTTCATACTAGGCCCTGTCTTGGTCCCTTTATTTTGGCTCCCTGTCGCCTGCTACGTTATGATTGGCCTGTTAGCCCCGTTCTTCTATTACAATCCGCCATCCAAACTCAATACCAATGTACTGGGTCATGACCCCATAGAGCCGGAAGATATTAAACGAGACATGGAGGAGCATATGGAAACGGCCAGAAACCTAGAATCTGATCATTGGAACTCCTCCATCCCCAATTTAAATCAAACTGCTATTCAAGATTCAACTCTGTCCATTGTAGAAACCTGCATGGAACGAATTTCCTGCCAATTTAGAAGAGCCTCTCGGGAGAATCCCGTCTCAAACTGGTTAACTGACAAGTTGAACGCTACCAAAGTGGAGTGGGCAAGGATGATCAACTCAGAACCTCAAATGGGGTGGCTTCAGTTGAGGGAAGACTGTGCAAAATACAGATGTTCCATCTTTCCTCCCAAAGTTCAGAGATTCTTTTCCTTTTGGACCGGCTGGAAGTTCAGTCGTTAACTATTTGGCTACTCCCTCCATGGTAAATTCTAAGGGACAATAGATGTAACCTCACCTTCACGATTCAGATATACAATGCAATGGGACAAGCCAAGCCATAATAAAGGATACTAATGCTTGGAGTAAACTTGGAGAAACTCACCCAGGATATTTTTTATCGAGAAAATTTGGCATTTATGGGAATTATTGAATAAAAAATATTAATGGATGATGGGATCATTATTATATTGTCAATAGTACATACATACATTTGTGTATTTCAATAAAAATGAAAGTAAAAATTTCAGCAATCAAAAAGTATCATGTCTCCTCCTTCTACGTTGGTCCAGGAGAAATTGGACCTTTTTATCCATTCATTTATACATTCTCATG
This sequence comes from Pseudosinella alba, assembly GCA_034700485.1. Classification (NCBI taxonomy): domain Eukaryota; kingdom Metazoa; phylum Arthropoda; class Collembola; order Entomobryomorpha; family Entomobryidae; genus Pseudosinella; species Pseudosinella alba. The sequence goes on from JAQIXQ010000075.1 coordinate 65,186, forward strand.
AATACAGGGCGGGTCTTCATTCTAATCATTATTCCACAACATCGGTTTTTCATTGCCTCATATTTTACACAGTTTTCGTCTTTGGGGTGGACATTTATGCCACATTAAAAGGGATGGTATAAAAAGGTAGTCATGAACCTGGTATATAGAGGAACTCGAGACTCGTGGTAAATTTTGTGCACAAATTGTGCAATTATGGGAAAAGTTTTTCACAAAAAAGCATGAAAGTAACTGTGCTAGTGTACAGGGCGGAATCAATGACAATCCATTTGCTAGCTTGTGTTGTCAGAAAGACAAATTCACAGAGGGATTAAAAGAATTATCAGAGAATTCCAGAAATTCATCCCTGATCTGATCATGATCGTTGATAAAAAAATTTATCCAGCGATTTATCGACTAAGCCCATCCCTGAAGTCGACATCATCGATATGACCGACCGCCCGACCAAAAACTAATGATCCCAGTCGTAATTGAGATATGAATGGAGAGTAAAAAACCAATAATGCCATTATAACTATAATTACGATAATGGATGATAAATAATCTAATAAAATTATCCCGAGTATAAAGTTGGTTTTTAGCTTGAGCTGGACTTGATCGGTGGGTGTCTAAGGCAGTGATATGATTCGGTAGCTGTATATCAAAATTGACTATCTGGTCTGATAATGATGGGAGAGAGGATCACATATTTGATAGGTTCAATTGGGAGGAAAAAGTTTTATCGGGAATTTATTCAGTGATCTGCCCAGAATGTCTCAATATTCCAAGATATTTTTTGTCATTTTTATTGGATCTAAAGGGATATATCTATAGCTATATGTCGCACGTCGTGTCGTCCCGTGTCGGAATCGAAGGAAGTGAGCTTTCCAATGGAAATTCATAGAAACGGTTAGAGAAAATCATGGCAATGGCACTTTTTAGACATTAAGTGGGACAGCCCACCGAAAGGGGGATAGGACATTTCAATTGATAGCTGCAAAATTGGGTAGAGAGGATTTATGATAAAAATTGAAATGGGTTGATCGTGAGCTAAGTTGAAAGATCAGAAACGGGATACGGGTGAAATGGGTAAAATTTTGTTTTGCTATATGAATGCATGTACATAATTTTTACTCATCTTGTTTTTGACCACTTTAGTGCTCGGATTTAGGGCTATCGTTACTATTAGTGTAGGTAGGTTGCATATTATGTAGAGTAGATTGTTGGTGATGAGCTTACCGAAAATACTTCGTATAGTCGTTTTGCCAAAATGTCAGAAGCCAACAGTCAAATATTTTTTATGGTAATGACACATCAACGCGATTCCGCATGGATGTCAAAATGTCATCCTCATATCCCGCTTTACTGTATTTTTATTCCAAAGGGAAAAAGTTATGTTCAATACAGTGACTTTTGGTGACTCTGAGCTGAATCTGAATAATTCTTTGTTTATTATGGACTGAGGAGGAAAAATAAAACCGAGTGGCTTAGCAAATTCCAGCCTAGCTCCAAATTGTTGTTGTTTGGGTTGGCTGGAGCGTTAAACTGACGATGAATGGAAATGATAATAATGCCCATCTTTTAAATTAATATATAATTCCAGCAATTTCCAAGTTAATTGTCACAAATGTTGACATTTAAAAAATAAAAACGATAAGTGTACAGAGTACAGAGCTTGAGGTAATTAATTCTAACTCTTTCACTGATGGCGAATTCAGAGTGTCATGTGAAGGTTGTGTTGTGTATTTAGAGTTGGCTACTTTAGCTTTCATATTCCTCAACAAATTAAATTCAACCCTTTTATGCGAGTTATAATCCATAATTGATGTATGAGCGACAGAAGACGCTTATGCTCCGGGAGAGCGTGAAGATGACATGATGGCAAATGTTTCCAGGCAAAAGT